>JARHVA010009334.1:307500-329778 GCA_037957365.1 Torreya grandis | reverse complement strand
CATATAGTAATAAGGTATTCAATGAACAAACCTACTATAACAAGTAGGATAATTCATTGGTTTATTTTGTTGTAAGAATTTGATATTACCATTATAGACAGACCTCGTAAAGATAATGTAGTAGTAGATTTTATATCTAGATTACAAAATGATGAACATAGTCCTATTCTTGATTATTTTTTTCCTGGTGAAAATTTATTTATTATAATAATTCAATCTCCTTTATTCGTAGATATTGCTAACTATTTTGTTTCAAGATCATTACCATAACATTTCTCACCTAGGGAGAAACAACACCTAATCCAAAAGTGAAAATATTATTCCTAGATTTCAAGATATCTTTTTATCACTAGATAAGATTTAGTTATGAGGAGATGTATCCAAGAAGATGAAGCTTATGACATTCTCAGAGTCTACCATGATGAACCCTATGGGGGTCATTTTACTGCCAAATAAACTACCATGATAGTACTCACTACTACATATTATTGACCTTATTTTCATTAGGATTCCATGATTTACACCCATATATGTGATCAATTCCAATGTATGGGAAAATCCAATCACTCTGATGAAATGTTATGACAGCCACAATTGGTTCTGGAACCCTTTGACAAATAGGGACTGGATTTTGTATGTCTGATTAATCCTAAATCTAGCAATAAGGAATATATAGTAGTGTGAATTGATGAAGTCATCAAATGGGTAGAGGTCAAAGCGTTAACCCATGCCCAAGATGAGAAGGTAGTTGAGTTCTTCTATGAATAAATCTTCACCCACTATGGAGTTTCAAGAGAGATCATCATAGATCAAGACCCACAATTCACATCAGACCTCACAGCTTCCTTGGTAAAAGAATATGACATATGACACAAAAAAATTACCCCTTACCATCCTCATTCAAATGGTTAGGTGGAAGTGACAAACTGAGAATTGGAAAATATTCTCACTAAGATTATCAACTTGCTTAGAAAAGATTGGTTAAATCATCTTCTAAAAGCAAATTGGGCTTATAAAATCATCTAGAAAACCATAACTGATTTCACTCTATATGAACTCATTTATGGTATAAATCTTTTTTTTCCAATTAAGTTTGAGTCTAAGACATTAAGAACATCACTCTATTTGGGCATAGATATTTATCAAGCTCAATATGATAAGATCATGCATCTAAATGCACTTTATGAACTAATAAAGGAAGCACGTCATCATACTAAAATAGTGCAAAGACAAGGTGTAAGATGGCATGATAGGAATATCAAGACTAAGAATTTCCAACCAGGAGACTGGGCATTCCTTTTTGGCTCTAAATAAAAGGATCATAAAGAAAAGCTACAATCTAGATGGCATGGGCCTTATGAGATCCAACAAGTTTTTTATAATAGAGTTTTAAAGCTCATGACCATTGACTCTGTTCAGTTCCAACTACTTGTTAAAGGCCACAGGCTCAAGCTGTATAAGAAACCATTTTCTAAGAAAACTCTTACTCACTAACTTTTTGAAAAATAACATCCATCTATTATTCATGAATCACACAAACCTTTTCATGTAGCTGAAGGGTATTTTTCTTAAGCATTAACTAATATTTTCAAAGAGTAATAAATCCACTTACAGCTGAACAAGTCACTCAATAATAGCTTGGTTTAGGTTGAATAAAATGCTACCCTCTAGATTATTGTGATTTTAGTTGAGTTTGGACACACATGCACATGCACATGCACACGCACACGCACAACACACACACACACACACACACACACACACACACACACACACACACACACACACACACACACACACACACACACACACACACACAATTATAAAATTTATCAATGAAAACCTTTGGACATCACTGATGGATGTTGTCTCAGAGAACTAGGTCACTGGGTAATCAACATTCATTAGACACACAAACACACACACACACACACACACACACACACACACAGAGAGAGAGAGAGAGAGAGAGAGAGAGGAGAGAGAGAGAGAGAGAGAGAGAGAGAGAGAGAGAGAGAGAGAGAGAGAGAGAGAGAAGAGAGAGAGAGAGAGAGAGAGAGAGAGAGAGAGAGAGAGAGAGAGAGAGAAGGCACTACTGTAATAAAAATATTTGTTTTCACTTATTTTTCTTGTAAATTCATTCTCTTAGATCATAAATACATTTTTATTCTTGATAGAGGATGGAAAATTTGTTACTATAGGTTAAAAACATACTACTGCAAGATAAACATGTGCTACTATAGGAAAAATATCTATTAATAGGATGTCTTCCTACATTCCATTCTATAGCAAGAATTTGCTCCCACTAAAATTCTAACATATGCCATGATAGCCACTTCACATCATCATTTTTACATTTATGAAAGGTATTTTTATAGGTGACATGGTAATTATTCTATATTTATTTCTTGTCATGTATTTTAATTATTTATAAAAGTGATGGGAACCAATGTTATCAATGCACCACTAAATCACCTTCTTATCACACGTGCTTACCCTCTCCTTCACTGATTTGACCATTGACACAGCTTCTACTACCACCCCTAACTCTTACCATGAGTGTTTTGTGCACACTGGCTTTGTCCCTCAAGGACAAGTGATAGATTAAGTTGGGGGGAGATTTTTTATTTATTCAAAATGAATATTTCACCTTCCAAAGCAAAAGTCACAAATCATTCCACCATAGACCTAAACCCTTGCTACAAGTACCTAGGCCTACAACTCATGGAATATGTGAGTTGATTTATTGAAACATAAAACACTAGATATCACCCCCTTGACCAACAACCTAGAAATCTTGCCTTATTCTAGCATATAGTATGGGTATAGTATTTCAAGAAGATATAGGCCCTAGATGAAGGAATTATGGAGGAATCTACTACTACATTTCATAATAACTTAGACACAAAGGATGGAAGTAAATATGATAGAAAAAACCCATCAGTAGAGTAATGAGACTACAAGGAATAGGGGAGGAATGACAAGACAAATATTATGTTGATGCTGAGAGATGAAAGTTTTTCAGAGTAAATGAATGCCTAGATACCTCAAAGCAGGGCACTATAAGGTTGTCTCTACTAGGCAGATATGCTAAGGATGCTAAGTTTATCTCCAAATATTTCATCTATGAAGGAAGGTATTCTATGTTGCATGTCTTGCACTTAAAGTTCCTGAATATTTAGAGCATGGAATGGAGATAAACATTCCCAAATTTTTGCTTCACATGATCACAAGAATGTTAGAAGATTTTAAAAAAGGTAATTATAAATCTCTCTCCCACCATTGTCTCATCTAATTACTTGGTCAAGAGTGTTTGAAAAGAACTAGAACCAACATAAATTGGGAGGAATTTCTCCAAGTAGTAGGAAATGAAGAGAGTGATAGAGAAGGAAATGAATTAGAAGAAGAATTGGAGATTGAATAACAAAGATTATAAAAAGTCCTCCATATAGAACCATTAGAATTTAAAATATAAAACCTTCCTATATCCACATAAGAACCTACATAATAATGTATTCTTGTAGCAATAGAAGAAACTATAGCAAGGACTAAAGAAGGGACTTCCAAAGGTAGGGAATCTAGAAGAAAGAGGAAGAAACTAATTTTTTAGCTTGATTCAGATGAGTTTGAGGATGAACTTCCACCTTATTTCAATAATATCAAGGTAACCCCTACTCCTCGTAGATCTCACAAATTTAGGAGAAATATGAGAATTAAATTTTATTCTATTATTAAAATAAATGAAAAATGAACTACTAGTAGTTATGAATCTTTAGAGATTAAAATAGATAGGGAAGAATGTTCTCCAGTATTACATGAAGATGAAGTAGAACAATTTGAGCATCGTTTAGAATTCTATGAGGAGCCAATACATGAAAAAAAAGAGAGTAGAGTCTTGAAGAATTGCATGAGAAAGAAGAATAATTTGAACATAGTTTTGAAGAATTGTATGAGGAACTAGTACAAAAAAGAGTAGAATAAAAGATACATGATGAACCCATACAAGAAGAAGCTGAACAATTGGAGAAACCTACTACACAAATCAATTTTTCTACTCTTCAACAAGCCCTACAAGAAATTGAGAAAATAAGGAAGTAGTTATAAGATCAATTTGATGGAGGTTTGGATGCACTTGCTATAGCATCTTTTTAGATGTAGTCCTCAGCCAAAGATCATCTTGCATCCATCACTCCATAAAATTATATAGAGGTCAATTGGCAAGAGGAACATAAAGCTACCCTTGAGGTCATGTATCACTCCTATTTTGAAATATCTTCTATACTATTGAATTGCATTAATAATCAATTTGAATCTCTGAAGAACTAAGGAAAGAAAATAAGAAATTGAAAGAAGAAAACAAGTTGAAGGAAGAGAGCATCACCAAATTGAAATAGAACGATGAGGATGTAGTTGGTATAACCCAAGAACTCATTGATTGTAGGCCTCTTGCAATGTTTATTTAATTTATCTTCAAGAACAATGGGATAGTTTTAGATTTATGACAATGATCTCCTTCTTTATCTCCTTTCCTTATTTTATATTTATAAGGTAAGCTCAGAAGAAGAACAAGCATAGTTATGCAAGTTCTACCTGAACAATTATGATGTTTCATATGATAGATAGTGGAACCCCAATTTATATGTTGGAGATGTCCAACTGTAGGAAATTTCATCATATTTGTTGAATGAATAGATAAGAGGAAGAGAAATAATAGAATATATGAAAAAGGAGAATGAAAGTCAACTTTTCATCAAGGGTGATTCAATGTCGCTTGATGTTGTTTTATCAAAATAGGATAATATCATGTTGAAGAATGATGTAAGAACTTGGTTTGGTAAGAATTGTGATAAGGTTCAATATTTATATTTAATATTGAGATCTTTTGTTGGTCCTGATATAAGAGAATCATGTACTAAATGATGGAATGAACTCACCCCAGCATTAAGAAAGAGGGATCCCTTTTCCCCTTTTAATTTAAACATAACATTTACTAGAACCACAAAATTCATTCTTCTTGCAGGTAACATGGGATCACAATTGATGAACCTAAAGTTCCAACCACCCTATTTTCGTACCTTGTTCCAGATTGGCAGAGTAAAACCCTAGTGAATGAATCTAGAGAAGCCAAAATTTTGCAAATATTTGAATAGAGGCATGGATTTTATGGTCACCTTGCTAGTGGTGCTATAGATCCCATAGATTTTAGAGTTATTTATAAATTACAAATGAACAAGTATGGTGCTTGAGATTGAGCAATATCTTAAGTTGGTGGGTGAGATGAGCCCCATTAATGTCTTATTATTGTGTCCATCTAATGTACTCATCTTGCTTGATTACCATACTTTTGAACACTTTTCCATATAGTTTCCTACTTTCATAAGCCATATATCATTATGTTTTTCAAACTCTTTTGAATAGTTAGAATTACGTATTGAAATTAAATATATGATGGTTATCTATTTCTTTAGGATGTTTTTTCTATAAATGTGTTTTGAAGATATTTTGGACAAATAGGTATATAGCATAGAGAATTCTGCAACAAAAAGATTCTCATTACACTGACCATCCTACAACCACTATATGCCCACAATCGTAGATGAACAAAAAAATTATTATCTTTTAATTTACTCATAGAAATGACTGTAACTTCTATGGAGCTCAATAAAGAATCAGTTGAAGAATAAAAAAAACTTGTTTGTCTTACAACAAAGTCATAAAATTCACATGAAGGATGTCTTTAGCGAAAGGAACCAATTTCATTTATCCCAATTTCAATGTATCTTAGAATAGAATATATATATTATTTTGCATAAAATAATCTCCTCTATGGTATATAAATATGTAGTAGCAGAGTTGAGAGATATATAAAAAATATTATATGCTAAAAAGATATTGTTAGAAGTACATTGTGTTAAGCAATTGTTATTGTAACTTCATGCAACAATTCCTTGTTTCACCTTTGATTAATATGAGTGAGTAATTCTGAGTTCAATTTAGTATTGTAAGAGGAAGGGTTGAAGATGGATTTGGAAGGAGGAAGGGCCCCCTTTTGAAGGCTGCAACAACCATCCAACCCATTTATTTAGATAAGCATGTTATTTTATTTCCTTAAGCATTGTGTGTTTTATTTCTAAATTGTGTGAGTTACATTCTTGTTTAATATTTTATAAGGAAGCTTCCACGCATAAGTTTTTGTTTTACCATACCTTTTTTATGTTTCATTTCAAACATTTAATTTACTACACTTCAACATCTTAGATATAATTAGCATAATGTCAAATTAGAAATTAATTATGCACATATAGTGACATCATCCTATCAAGTCTACCTCCCTGAATTGATATTTAAATGAGGTAGAAGGTATAGATCCATGTTTACTCTCCTTATTCATTTTTATTGAGAGAAGTATATTCGATTTTGAATCAAGTACTAGTCACATTGCATAATACACTAAAACCTATAAGATAACATGAGCATATACATATCCTAGATTAAACATATTCTATCAAGGCTTTTTAGAAGGTTAAGGTATTATAAGGATAAGAGGGAAGAATAATTACACTTAAAAAATAAAAATAGACCCTTGATGGCACTAACTACAAATAACAATAGTGAAATAACCACATGAGGTAAGATAAATAAGACACAAATAAGGTAATATACATCTACACTAGAAAAGATCAACCATTTAGTGCTTTATCACTGCATGTAGTCATAGAATGAGGTAAAATATCATCTAATTTGTTGATTAGAGATAGAAAAAATGAGTAGAAATTTCCCATATCTAGGTGTAGGATACATTCTAAAGCCAACGTGGCTCAATATATAACATAAGTATGACATAAGAGAAGAAGAGTGTAAGAGAGAGAAGGTAGGAAAGCATCATATAAGTTTAAAAAATAAGATGAATTAAAAACTATTATAACATACTTCCTAAACCATGTGTATCTCCTCTTTATAAGCTCCATCTCTCCAAGTGGCGTGGGAGGTTGAACTATATGCTTGACACCTTAACTAGCTTCTTGAAACTCTATTTTTTATTGACATGTTGAATTAAAAGTGGAATTATTGGTTGTCATATCATTTTATCCTACATAATTTCTCTAATTCAAACCTCTTATCTGACCCAAACAAGTTCTTCTTTACACATCACCTCTTTCTCTTGCAAGGTGTCCAGATGACTCTTTATCTTCTTAGGCCTATTTTACACACAAGTGTCAAAACTTATTTTTAGTTACTATAAATCATCCAAAACTCATGTATGGATTATAATACTCATATCATAGCTAAAATAATACATTATTAGGTCTCAAACTACACCCAACAAGTCATTGCCTACTAAAAGCCTCAATTAGGCCTCATTCTTTATAGCTATTTTTTCTATTTTTTCACTTGTGTGAAAGTTTTATAATTATCTTGACAAAATTAATACATATCATAGGACATATATGTATTTAAAATTCCATACCAAATTTCATCTTTAGATTCTAAGTGTAATCCTACTTTTTATGCCTTCCTCGACTGCCAATTAGGCCTAATTAGGCCTCTACGCCTATAAAGTTGATTTTGGCTCTAAACTTCTCATTCAATTTTGAAACTTATGGTAAGTGGGTGATTAAATTTACCAAATAAAAAAACAACCTCCATGTTAAATTTAGGATTTTGGACCATTGTGCTTATAGGCAAACCATGAAATGGCAAAAAAACAAGCCCTTCATAACCCTTTTTGGACTGCCTCACAAAATGGAGTTTGTTTAGTCACTTTCAGGGGTTATTGAGAAATTTTGTGTATTTTAAAAGATCTTAAAACTACCAAATTATGTCATACCATGATTGGGAAGCTTTTCCCTTCTTAAAACACAGACAAAACATTAAAAACATGCAAAAATATGGTACTCTGGGTAATCTATATAGTAGTCCATACAAGTGAAGTACATGTGAATAACTTCCTTGGAGTCCAAAAAAATATACAAGAGATTTTATTAAGAATTTGTGGCATTGGATGTGCTTTTATATTCCATCTCTACAAACTGGTCATTATAGCTCTCTTAAGTAGCCTAAAAGTATTTTGAACTCTTAGCAAGGATTAGTAAATTTGGACATATGAATCCTCAAAATAATTTCATAAACTTCAATTAAATCAGGTTAGATACTTCCCCTAGGATCTTAGGGTCCTATGTAAATCCTCCTCACCATACCAAGTAAAACAAACTAGCCTCTCAAGTGGAAACAAGGCATTTTTGTTTGTTTGACCTTAATGACCTTAATGGGTTATGTGAGATGTCTTTTAACCTATTTCAATGATTTTTTAACCACTTCCCTTTACCAAACTTCTTACATATGCCACTAGCCTAGGCCTAGGGTTTTCAAGTCAAACTAACTCTATGACCCTAGCTCGCTATTTTCTTCCATTTTTCTCTTTCTTCTAGGCTATGAGTATCATGAAAGGTTTGTGCATTACTCTCAATATCTCCTCAAGGATTTCCATGTCCATCTCAACTTCAATCACCTAGTTGTCTCTTAATTGTCTACCTATATGGGCTTGTGCATACATGACTAGCCCTATTTGAGACTAAATAGAGTTATCATGACTATACTTATTTCACTTTTAGATGTACGACCATATTGAATTTGTTTTATCACCATCTTCGAATAGTTTCATGGTTTCAACTTGAAACTATTGCTACCATCTCCACAAGGTTGTCTACATGCATGTGTTAGAATGAATATGCATTTAGGATAGTTTGAGGGCTCAAAACAAGGTATGACTATATGGTGTTTGAATTTGAAGGTCTAAAAAAATTAAATTCATCAGCATACAATTAAATTTAAACACTTTTCTTTTATATGATGATTTCAACATCCATTTTATATCTTAAACAACAAGCTTTCTCAAGAATGTGCAAAGATGTCTAACTATCTATAATTATCTTATGGCCCTTGTTTATAACCCTTGATGAGTCTAATATTCTCAAGGAATGGTTTTTATCTCTTATAAAACTTCTTCAGGATCTCCAAGTAAAAAATTCACTCCAATGGTTCCACCTTTCCACTCTAAATGTCCATACTCTCAAGGTCTACCTATGGAACCTTGTATATGAATTGGACTATGCTGGGTTTTTAAATAAGGTAATGACTATGTCTAAAGGAATATTAACTACAATCATTCTCATTAAATCAAACTCAAACATTCTATTTTCCTTAACTCCATTCATTCTCTATACCTCTTAAAAAATTAAGTAAATCCCTTCATGGATAGGTAGGTAGACATGTGTGACCTTGATTGTGTGTTTGGATGTGTGGACCCTATTTGGTTTTTATCCTCAAACTCTATAATTTGATGAAGTAAATAACTAAGTCATATTATTTTCCTAATTATACAAAGAATCTCCAAACTCTCTTAAATAAGTTATATCTCAATACTAACTCTATAACTGACTACATGTAAAAACCAAGGAAGTTGATTGTGTATTCTTGGAGTTGACTGTGCTCTAAGCCATCAAAACCAATTCCTAGAGCCACTCAATGGATCAATTTTGTGATGAATTTATTTTAATACACCTTAAAACCTATTTAACACCAAATTTTATTCCAACATTCACTATCAAGGTAAAGTTTCAAATGGGATGACTATAGGTGTTATTAGGTGAATGTCTACGAAATATGAGTGTGGTGCTCTAAAATTAATTTATTTCAAGTCCATTAGGATGTATTAATACTAGTTAGTCCTTGAAAATATATATTCTTCATTACATTTCCAATCTTATAATGTCATCTTCAAAGTATCATTATAACCCTTGTACTCTTTGTTTTCACCTACAGTCCTGTAGGTGGCTGTCAAATTTTTTTGAATGTATGGCTTGAGTTAGGTCTAGGATTATTATTAAAAAATGACCCTATAATAGATCAACCTTCATCAAGGGATTTTATTTTCATTTGATTACACACTAATAGCATCTCTAGGGCATGCTCAAACCTCTACAACTCTTGTATTCACTATTTCTCAGTCATAGTCCTATAGGTGGTGAAGATTGCAATTTGTATTTGGAAACTTGAACAGTGCAACATGGATATTAGGACTAAAATTCAATGTTTATAATGGATTAAAAAATTTGATAAAAAATGAAAAGTCTCAAATCCATTTTGAAACACATATCCCAACCACTCAAAACATCTCTGCTATACAAAACATAGAGTATAGTCCTAAGAGTGAATAAATAAATGACCATATTTAAGACATGTACAAATCATCCATCTAGTTAGGGAACCATGTATTAAGTGAAATGTATTTATAGTATAATTTAGAAACATTACAATGTACCAAAAGACCTGAAGAGCTCATAAAGTTGACCAGTCTCTTATAGACAATGAAAAAAGGAAAATTACTTAACAAAAGACATTCACAAGTGCCAAGAATATGGGTTAATGATTGTGATGCTTATATTGTTTTAAATCATCCTAAATAGTTTCAAGTAGCTAAATCATCTACATTTGCACTGGAGTTATGTCAAATTTAGCATGTGGTGTTTTGATCTCTTAAAAAATAGTCTAGGCTCTTAGAGCTTGTTCATAAATATAAGAGCACCAATCTAATGAAAGATTCCACATATTGGAAGCCCATAGTGGTAACAAATTTTGTGTAAAATTTTAGCCCCAAATTCTACTTGTACGACCTGTACCATCTTCTTAAAGTTGGCCTTCACTAGCTTGTGAAAGGAAGGATGAGAGAGAGAAATATTTCTACAAATTTTAGACACTAAATTTTTTTCCAAGCTATTTTATGACCTGTAGAAGATGAAAAGATGTTCTGAAGTTATTTTCACTTGCAAGTGACATCAATAGTCCATACAACTTTGCTAACTCCTCAAGATGGCATTAAAGTATAAGATTCTGACTTTTTCTAATTCCTTTGATAGATGGAATAGTTATATAACTTTTCCAAACTCTTTTTGAATGTCTCTTTTACTAATTTTGAATTTAGGGAACCTTAAAAAACACAAGTATTATCAAAAATCACCTTTTATATGCATTTTTAACACCCTCAAGTTAGCAAATAAGATTTAAAACTTCCAAACCTTCACTAAATGTTATGAAAAGGTGTTTAACACATGAAATGAGATTAATTAAAGCCTAATAACCTATGACACAATTTGACCATGACTTACTTCCTCATGACACACTTAGATCACTATATGACCAAAATATGACCTTACCTTAACTTATCCAAACTAACCTTAAATAATGATAAAAATGTTTAATGAAGACTTCTAGGGACCTTACAAAACATAACAAGACCATGTGACAAGTTTGATTTTATAAGGAGGTCACAAACTGGACTTGGGGTCAAATTTGGTCAACAGGTTCCTCTTCCAACCAATACATATGTTCCTTGATCGAAACCAAAGGAGTTGTAATTTATACATAGGGATTGGTCAAATATGTTATCTCTTTCCTTGAAGAATTCAAGGCATCATAGACCAAAGCATTGCATTGTGATTCATATTTTGATCAGTCTACACCCACAATTACATTACATGAACTTATTTGTACATCCAAATACATTATTACATAGCATGAATGTAGTAGAATATTTGATGGAGATTTGGGTGATGATGGTGAGGAGCAATGAGAAGTTAGCAGTCATGGCTATTAAACATATTAATAAATGTTATTTACTAATTCATGGTAATTTACTAATTTTATTTAATAAATGTTAGATATATTTATTATATAAATTTTATATAATTTATATTATAATATTTGTGTATATTAAACATTAAATATTTAATATATATGAATACTATATATAGTATATTATATATTATATAGTTGAGCTAAAAAAATGGAATGATACCAAACAATTGGAGACCAAATAACACATATGAAAACACAACAACAATGCAAAAATGATATTATAATAATATCCATTACTAAAATATATTTAAATTAAAGATATAATAAAATAATATGATATAAAAATAAATTATTATTATTATTGATATATCAAATTAATTTAATAAACATCGTTTTAATTTATTAAATTTATCAGTCATATACATTAGCGAAATATAATATTTAAGTATTATCATGACTATAGTCAATCGTGCATTTCACTACAGGGATCCATGAAACACATACAAGGGGTGCCATCTACTTATGTCTTTTGGTCTGGTTTGTAGTGGAATAGTCAGAAAATAATACAACAGTTAATGTGTTTTGAGCTTTGATATATAAACTTATAACATTTTCCATTTTTTTCTACATTGATGCACCTAATTCTTCTTCCACTTGTCACTAGGATGCCTCATAACATAAAGTTCAATTTTTTGCATCAAAGTTTTTATTTCTCCTTTTTAATTGTTGTATCCAACCCATTATGAAGCCGCGACATCAACTATATTTTTTATATTTGGTTTATTTTTTGGTTCAATATCTAGAATACAATACAGTTATTATAAGAAGCCAAGGAGAAAGATTCGGAAGAACCAAGAACCTTTGTATGTGTCATCAACTGAAATCGTCGAAATTTATTAACTATCATTCTGTGTAGCACTAGCATCTGCAATAAACCTATTACCCGACTGTCAAGTACTCACCCCAGTCCACCTCACCTCACCTAGTGCATGTAACTTTTTTAATTCTAGACATCCTCCCCTCACCATTGCTTCAAACCACCTCTGTCATCCTACTCTATAACGATGTGACTCCTTGTCACCCACTAATTAAACTGATCAAATTAATCCTTGCACTGTATACATGCGAAAGCATTTCAATGGAGGGAAAAAAACATTAGTTTTTGAGGGTGTGTGTGAAACCAAAATTCTCATAGTTTCTCTTATAAAGCACCTGCAATGTAAATATTTGTGGTGTGTTCGATTGTTCTTTTATATTAGGAGAAAACTAAATGACACAAAAATTTACACGCCGATGGATTTACATCGAATAGTAAAGTAAAAGAATTATAAATGAGGTTAGATTCCACAAATTATAGGGAAATCAAGTACGAAAAAGGCTAAGTAACATGGAAAATTTAATCGACAGTTATTGGAAAGAAGCTAGGTAGCATGCAACAATGTGCATGATAATGTAAATTTTGCTCGGTTCAGGAGTTCAAATTTAATAGTCAAAAGTCTTACTAACCATGATCAGAGGCACACCAATATTAATGAATGAAATTAAATGATAGAAAGTTAAATGAATTTGGTTATCGAGGAAAATTATTTTGTTTAGGGTGTGTATGTCTGAGTTATGTTTGGTTGTCTTATTTTGCACTGTATCAAATTGTTTTTTGGGATTTTTAAGATTAGTTCACATTTATAGTTGAATTTAGATTAGTAGGGAGAATAATAAAAAAATAAAAATTATGAAACAATATATAAGAATAATTAAACTATGAATTAGATGAATCTGTAAAATCAAATTTTATTAGAATAATGGTTTAATTTTTCTTTTTTCAAACACTTGCTTGTAAAAGGTTTTGAAATTATCATTTGATTCTTCGGTGTCTCATTTGTATTTTTAGCTTCTTTTTATCTTTTCCTCTTTCTTTTATCTTTATATGATTTTTCACTATTTTACATAATTGTCAATTTATAATTAATTCCACTTCCTTAGACCCATGCTAACATTTATTTTGGCTTTAACTCCATCTATCCTTCAATAGTTTTGTTTCAACTATTATTAGAAATATTAGGAATGAAAGCACTAAAACAAGTTTGAAAATTTGTCCCAAAGATTTATGATGAGATGCAAATTCTGATAATCCACCTCAACCCAACATTTTTTTCAAGTAGAAGTTGTTGAAAATATTTATAGATGATATGAAAATAATTGTCTCATTACATATTATGTTATCCATATACCCTGTAAGGATTCCCTCAAAACATGGACTCAACACCATTGATAAATATTGGGGTTTTGTGATAATGATTTTCGTAACCTCACTAAGGGTTTTTTCTAATTATCCTTTAAAAAACCTTCACATGTGCAAGCTTTTATTTCTAAGTTGAGTTATAAATTCCTTAAAACTACCCCAATGATTGAGTTCCCATGATATTTTAATTTTAAGGTTTTTGAGGAGACATCCATTAAGGTATTTATCTAGGTTGGGTCATTAATTCTCCCACCTCTACTATAGATTTATCTCTATGATATTTTCAAACCCATAGGGCATGCACTTTTCCATGAATTAGACATGTTTTATTCTATGAACACCCTAACAAGCGCTTATGTGTTGAGGTTGATTTTAGGAAAGACTTGAAGAAGTCTATAAATATTTAAGTATAGAATGAATGTTTTTCACATAAATTCACCTATACTAAACCTTACAAGCACATGCTTTTGATGTTGAGCAATTGAACAAAGTATTCGGAACTACCCCTCATGGTTTACTGAATGAATTTTGCTAAGCGTCACCTAAAAAATAAAAGGTGAATAAAAATAATGATGGGTACACCCCTGTGGCTACCAAGAAATCTATCATTAGGAATAAAAACTCTTAGATGACTCTTGATCCTTCCATTATCAACCCCTAGGAATGTGTGAAAAAAGATTCATGACATTGTTCCTCCTATTCTCATTACTTAGTCTTTCATTTTCTTGACTACCCCAAAAATCCAAGTTTATCAAAATAATTGCATGTATTTTGTTTCCACTAATGCTAGTACATCCTATGATAATACTCTCATAATGTATAGGTTGCAAAATCTTGCTTTGTAGTGGCATCAACTCTCCACAAGAAGAGATTGGGGTTAAACATCACTCCATATCAACAGGGTATTTTTATAACCACACCAATAACCTCTTTTGGGTAATCATTTTGTAGAACTTGGCTCAATGGAGGAACTATATGATGGACAAGGAGAAGTACATATGGAACATTATTATCAATGAGTCTATGAAGGATTCTTCTCAAAGAGTATACTCTAATGAAATTTTTGAGGTCTCATGAAGTCCTCTCATAAATTATTTGGGAATGCTAATCAATTTTCAATGGGTGTACCTTTTAGATTTTATATGTTTATAAGAAGTTAAGATATGAAGATTTATTTTGTAGACCTCTATGAGAGTATCTAGCTTGACCCATCACACTTTTCTATTTTATGTGAAGATTGATGTAACAACACAAATATTTTTGTGTCACTAAAATTTGTCCCTTTAATTACTTCATCAAGATAAGACCCATCACATTATGTTATTTGGTTAATTCTTGATATTGGTCGACAATATTTAAGACTTATTAATGTTTATGCTCCTAAAGATGGCATCAACAAATTGACATTTTGGATATGGCTCGTTGTTAGTATTACTTTTTCCACATGGTTGATTTTTGGTGACTTAAATAAGAATTCAAGTCCTGAGGATAAATTTGGAACCTTCCCTTTGTGGTGGTGAAAATGGGAATGTGATGATGGGTATTATTTAAAATAAAATTGGGGTTTGGTGGCTCTTTGGTGGCATTCATTTATTATCAAACCATGGTTCAATGAAATCAATTGGGTCCTCAAACTATTGGATCATGTAATACATTTGAAGCAATGCATGCTTTCATTTTCCATTTTTAATGCAAAATCTATCATAATTCACATCGATATATTGCTTTATGATCATAGTCCTATCAATACAATCTAGAATGAGGAGGTGGACTTCATAATTTCCCTCACAATAATTTTTTTATTAATACATGTCACTTCTCAAGCATGACTTCATGATCCAACTCATTATTAGAATGTGGAACTTAGCTCCACATCTACCATATACTACAATTTAGGACAAGTGGTGGAATGACATGCTCAACTACACCATCACTTTCCTTTGCCACTATAACTAGCAGATTGTACAAGTTTGAAATCAAGTTGATGGAAAATTATTTATAGAAATCATATTTCAAACATATGGTGGAGGGCAAATAAGTGTTCATCTCTGATCAAGTTCTCTTTATAGTGAATAAAAAAACAAGTACAATGGTGAATGCATTTGCAAAGGATAAGAGGAATTATTTAGAACATTTGAAAGGTCTATTCTAAAAATGGAGAGCATCAAAGTGAAAACCAATGGTGGATAAGTGAGATTGTATTGCAAAAAAAAACAACTCCTAAACTTAAAATTAAACATAATGAAATACCACTCAGAACCAATATTTTTTTGAGTATGTGAAACTTTCAATAAATGTAAGATAGGACTATGAAACATAATGAAATTCTAATCAATTTTTCATAAACATGGTTACATTTGAATAAAATACTATGCATATGCACTATCCATGAAGTCAAAAGGCTAGTCATGATTTGTGAAATCTACTCCAAATTTGTAAGACATTACTTTTTAAGAAACACTTTTCTACTAAGATTAAACTACCCTTGTACATCCAGAAATAATTATAGATGTATTTATTTTTTCCTAAATAAATAAAAAGTTTTATGTAACTATTGAAAAATATATATTTAATCTCGTTCCAAAGATTTTAGAGTTAATTAAAACACTTTAGAAATGACTATATTCTATTTATTGCTTGACATTTCTAACATTTTTGAAGTTAATTACGACTCTTTTGAAATATTTTATTTCCTTTTATTACTCAATGGTTCAAATCATTACATATGATCCTTCATCATAAAAAATGACTAATATTTAACTTTTAGAGTTAGGGAAAAGACATGTAAAGTGCCTCTCAACAAAAAATTCAAATAAAGTGTAAATAATATTATTTACAAATAATCACTGTAGAATCACATAACTAAAACTTATGCTTTTAAATTTATTTACATATTATAATTTTATAGGGTTTAAATTTTATTTTTAATAAAAAGACATATTTTCTCATTTTTTTTAATATGAAATAGAATCACACACACACACACACACACACACACACACACACACACACACACACACACACACACACACACACACACACACACACGTGTGTGTGTGTGTGTGTGTGTGTGTGAGTGGTGAATTAAACTATTATATAAATATATAATATACCCCATGATCCCGATATCAAACAAGACAACACTTCTAAATGCTAATATAGCTAAATGGAAGTGCTGAACAATAGTATTAAATGACATTATCAAATGATAGTGACGAATGGAACTACAAGAACATTCACCAGGGTTAAAGCTTAAGGACATAAGAAGAAGAAAAGAAATGATAGACTAAATGATAGTGCCAAATGAAACTACAAGAACAACCATTGCATATCCATTTGATAGAGCCCTTTAACATAGTGAATGATAGAGTCATTTATCTCAACCTACGACACAACCATTTGGCTCAATCATTTAGATCAATCATTTGATATAACATTTCAAAAGAGTTGTTCATCATAGTTTTAATTAGAGGTGTTCACTACAGTGTTTGTGGCTAGGTCATTTGGCAACTCCATTTGATATAGCCTTTCAATGGATGACTTCATTGTAGGTAGATGGTTACACAAAAAACCAAGAAAACAAAAACCAAATTGGACCTACCAATTCACCAAGGCTACAAATCATATTCACCGAAATAAATCTAAGGGAGTTTCAAATATGTGCTCTTAAAATTTAACATGAGATGTTAAGTATCTACAAATAAGTTATTCATAATACCCAATTGAAATAAATATAGCTAGAACTACCCGCATAATGTTAAAAGTGTGAAGTGGATGAGAAGGTATGTAGGAGTGGTTTGAATCCAATAATTTAATAATAAATAATGTATAGGTGTAAAGAATGCCAAAAGGTAATATTGTTAAGGTGAAGTGTTAAAAATAAAAAATTGAAAGGTATGATTGGATCACAAAATTGACATGATGAGCATGTATAACATAATAAATAAATTTAATATATAATTTTAAAAAAAATCATAGGAAAAGAAAGATTTTAATTTATAAGAGGTAAAATTTCCCTGAAAATTGAGTTAGGGGAGACAAGTGAGGATATTGTGGTATCTTATGTCAGACATCTAAGTTTCTAGATGTTGATCACATACCCTTCCACAATAAACATTTGGTATCAATTTTTTGTATTGACACATAGTAGACATATTATTTTAGGTTGTTTTAACCATGATTATTTAGATATGTCTCAAGGATAAGATAAAGTTATAAAGGCCAACTAAATGCTGGTAAGACACTTCAATTGAATTATAAGAGAAAAATGATACTCTATAGAGGCTAAAATCATACTTCATTACATTGTAAGGCATAAAATCATACTTCATTACATTGTAAGACATAAAATCATACTTCATTACATTATAGGGCATAAAATCATACCACAATAGAACTACAATATCATATGGAGCTTCACGACATGTTATAGATAATTGGATGAGGAATATATAATAGTTTAGATAATAAAAATGCATATATACTATTGTATACATGTAAATATCCTTGAATTGGTAGTTAATAAGGTAAACATGTGTAAACCAATTATTATAAAAAATAACTATTAATGAATATATGTAACCTTCAGATTTTAAAGGTTATATAATGATGTAAAATGTTGTGGAAGAGAAAACTCACAATAAGAAGAGATAGTAATAATAAGATAATAACATACTAATAAGAGGGAATAATAAAAAAGGAATAAGGTGGAGTATATAATGAAGAAAATAGATATTGTAATAGGATGCATGGAGGTATATAGGAAAGAGATTTGATGAATGTAATATTAAGTTTTATACTGTTATATATGAATAAAGAGAGTTAGAGTAGTATTTTTTTATGCATTGTGTGCCATTTATGTGAATGAATGGATAATAAATTTGAATCTTAACTAAATTTTAACTGTAAATACTAATCTCTACATAGCATTTGGTATAGTTGAAGTATTTTTAAATTGTATATCTATCTATAAAAAAGTTACAAATTTTATGTCGACACATGATGTCCTCAATATGATTTTAGTTTGATGAAGTGGTGGAATAAGGAAATAAATCAAAATACCACCTTACTCCATTGCTATGTCAATAAAATTGCTTGAGTCCAAAAATAGGTTGATGTCTTTGTGCTCAATGAAATCAAAAAATATCTTCTATTATTGAGAAACTTCATTTTATTTTAATGTTTAAAATAATGAAATCTTATCTCAAGAAAACTATTAATGTTTTAGATATCCACATGGTTAGTGGGGCACAAATATAATCTTGTATCGACTCAAAATCATGGACTAGGCCTCGAAATAAATTTTCAAATCTCTCTAAGCCAAACAAGCTAGGGAGAAAATCAAAGCCATCAATCTTACTCATTGGTGTCTAGCTAATATACCTAAAATGTTATCAAATATTGTATGTCACTACAAGCTAGTGTTCCAATCCAAAGGAGATATAGTAGAATATACCCATGTGTTTCAAGAATGTTTAAATCTTCAGCCTCAGAAACATAGTACTGTAGAATTTTTTTTATGCCCTTAGTTCTCTAAATTTTTGTTTGTTTATTAATTAAAGAAGAAGTAAGAAACTAGTAATAAGGGTGTGGTATAAGAACCTATTTGTTTGTGTGTATGTGATCAAAGCAATTATGAATATATCCTTTTTATCTTTGGAAGAATGACTTGTAGATAAGAAATCACTCACGTAAAGGGCTTGTTATATGGATAACAAGGTGGATTGCCTAGCATGAGCTAGATCCAAGAAGCATGAGCTTACTAGGAGGCTGCCAATCCATACTCTTACAATAATCAAGTTGAAATAAATAAAGCTGAAATACTTGCATCAAATGATAGAAAATAATTAAAATAAATGCAAGAAAAAATAAATGATTGATAAATGAAATAGACTAATTTAAGAAAATAGTGGGACAATACTAATTTTAAATAGGTAAACTTATGTTTAATAAATAGGTGAGGTCTTTCTGAATAGATAGGAACACACAAATTGAAATTTGGTTGAGGGTAGATAGGTATAAATAACTTATTATTTCTTACAAAAGTGACTGTCAATAGTCAAGGTGTCCATCAGCAGTTAAGATAACTATCAACAACTGGGTGATCATCAACAATCAAGGTGACCATTGACAATTACTATGGGTTTTGAAAGTGTTTAAAAAAGAGTCTAGTTTATGTTTAAAAAAGGGTTAGTGATCAAGTGATGGATTGTCAGAAGTGTAATTAAGGTTAGGGGTTAAAAACCAAATAAATAAAGATTTAGAATAAGAAATGTACTTAGTTAGTTACTTAATAGTTGATAGTTGATCCTAGAGTAATTTTGGTAGTGTAATGGTACTTTGCCTAAAGAATGATTTTGGTAGAGGTTTGGGTCTTTATCATAGATGTTGGGTTGCTAAAGAGAAAACCTGGAAAGAAGTTGGATAGCTCTTAATGAATATTTGTTTCCTAATGAATGAATGCTTGGATTGTTGAAAACCTAGATAATGGATTGATCCCTAATCCTTTTCACCTCCTACTCCCCTCCTTTTATAGGCAAAAAGATACGGAGGTAGAAGGTTCCATAGAAAGTTTAGTTGGTTGCTATGATGCATTAGCTTTCATCCATATTAAATTTTGATGTGTTAGTTTGCCAAAAGTTTAAGTTATATTTGGTCAGATGGGGAAGAGACCTGATCATCAATAGTCAGGGTGACCATCGATGATTAGGGTAACTAATGGTAGTTGAGGTGATCATCAATGGTCGAGATGACCATCAATGGTCAGGGTGATCATCAGTAGTTAAGTGTCAAAAGTTAAGTGAAGTAAAAGTATGGGTTTGGTTAGTTGGTCAAACTAACCATGTTTAGGTTTAGTTAGGGGTCAAGGGATCAAATTGGTCCCAAGGGGGTCCTAAGCTAGTCCAAGGGTGTTTTGACATTCAAAATTATAGTGTTTAGAATTTTGGTGTCTACATTTTGCCCCTTTTTGTTATGTGATTTATGTCAGCAACCTATAAAACAAAAATGGATTATGAGTTAAAGGTTTAGTTACCCTGAGGATGGGAGGAGGTGTTCCCCCACAAACCAAGAGTCAACAAAGTTAAAACCAAATTAGGTGCACATTTTATGAGCAATTTATGGTGATTCATGAGGTTGGTGATAAAAGGTTAGGTATTTGAAGAGCACACATGCATACAAAATTGGACTAAGTGTGATAGTAAATATCATGCATATATTAAGTTTTCATTGTTGGTAAAAATAAGGTCATTTCTAAAAGGATTGGTGATGGGATAACTGGGCCACAGTGTTAAGCATAACTAATCAGATTAGTCCTATCAAGTCTCCTAGATAGGGTGGGTGTTCTCATAAGTATCCAAGGTAGAAAGTGATATAAGAAAAACACAAATGGTCAGGTGTGTAATAGGTGGTATAAATTCTAATGCTTAACATGGCAAAGTTGATTGGTCAAGTCAAAAAGACCAAGGCAAGGTTGTCATAAATTATGTGATAGTTTAGGCCAAAATGGCCAACATCAAGGTGAATGTGGTCAGATGGTTGGTTAGTTAGAGAAGGTGTTATTTGAAGGTTGGTTTTGGTTTAGTGGAGAAGGGTAATCTAAAAAAAGGTGGCACTAAGGTGTTGGCGGTAAAAAAATTGAAAAGTGGGTTTCCTAACCATCGATGGTCAAGGGTCCCAAACTCAACCATTAGTGGTCACTCTGACCATTGACGGTCAAGGGGAAACCCTAAAACCATGGTGGATAAAAATTGAAAAATACAAGTTTATTTTCACTTTATGCCTTTGACTCTCTTGACTACTATTTAGATTGATGCTCTTAGAATTTTGTGTGAGAGTACTAACGAGTTGGGGTCAACTATTGATTGGTAGATTGGGTGCGTATGTTGAACTAGAGTGGGATTAAGGATGTAGGGTAGATGGGTATGTGGATGAGCAGTGGGAGCTAGGATTCCTCCTTGATGACAGTCAAAGAATGAGGTAGGTGTTACCTTAATTTGATAGGTTAGGTTGATTTTGGTTATTTGTTAGTCAAACTATTATCTTTATTTATTTGGGGAGGGTTTGGGGGTTTCCCTTAGTTTTTTAGGTTTTTTTTTTATTTATTAAATTTAGTGAGTTAAAATTAATTTTGGGAAGGTAAATAGGTTGTAGTTAAGGTAGAGTATAAAATTAAGGTAAGTAGGTATTGAAAAGGGGTGGTTTAGGTATGTATTTTTGGGTAGATAAGTTTTGGGTTTACTATCAACGATCACACATAGTGACCGTCAGTGGTCATACCTAACCATCGGTGGTTGTAGTCAATTATTGATAGTTGAGGACCACAAGCCAAATGGCTGGCCAACCATCTATGGTTATAGTTACCATCGATGATGGATTGAATGGTCAAGGGGTTTAATAAAAGGTTT
>JARHVA010009334.1:262500-302500 GCA_037957365.1 Torreya grandis | reverse complement strand
ATGGCGGTGATGATGGAGTGGTGCCACTATGAAAAATGAGGATTGATTTCCCTAATGAGATATAGTCACCATTCTGATAATGGTCAAAATTCCTTGGATACATAAAGGACATGGGTTGGTTCATGATGTAAATTGGCATATTTTTAACATTTAACACACTTATTTACATAATCAAAATAATCTTGATTAAGGGTAGGCCAATAGTAGCCAAGGCAAAGGATACATCTAGTGACAACTACACCACTAAAGTATCCCCCAAAAATCCTATCATGTATTTCCTTGATAGCATGAGAAGCTTCATAATTGCATAGGCAATAGAGAAGGATCTTGTTAAAACCATGTTTATAAAGGATTCCCCCTAGTATGGTATAATGAGAGGTACTCTGAACAAAGGCTCTTTGGGGATTAGTAGAAGAGGTTGAGAGGAATGATTTCAAGGTTGAGGTAGTCAAAGGTTTTCTCATACCAAATGTCTGATGGATATTCCTCCACATTACATATGGTAAGGCGGCAAGATTAGATATAGGAGGGTGTGATAAAATGATGAATGGTGATAAAGAGATTGGAATTGGAAGGTTGAGATGGGATTTGGGAAGCAAGGGAAGCCATTGTATCCATGAATTTATTTGTAGATCATGAAATAGATTGGATAAGGTAATGATCAAATGATGGTAAGAGTACATTTATTAAATATTTGTATTATTTCAAAACATCATTATTGTATTGGTAGGATCCATTGACCTAGTTGACCACAAGTTGGGAATTACTAAAGATACTGATCATCTTAACTATCAAGGCTAAATAAGTTTGGAGGCCTATTACTAGGGATTCATACTCATCCGTATTGTTGGTACACTCAAAATCATGTTTGAATCAAAGAGTAGGAGGTTCACCATTGAGGGGAATGAAGATAACTCTATCACCCCCACTATATCAGGACTTTGAGCTATCAAAGAACATGGTCATTTGGTAGGTGATGTCCTCTTGAGAAAGAGTTAGGATAGACTCATCCAGAAACACAAGAGGAAGTGGTTAGTTTCCTAAAAATGAAGCTTCATCAAATTGATAGGAAATGACTTTCCCTTTAATTGACTTTCGTTGGAGGAAATCAAGTTCAAACTTCGATAGTAGCATGAGACACTTAGCTATACATTGTTTTTGGTATGTTTTAGAGTACATGTACTTGAGTGTGTCATTATTGGTTATGACATAGGTTTTGTGATTGAGAAGGTAATGAAAAAGTTTTTTATCCATAAATACTAACGAAAGGCAAAGCTTCTTTGTATGGGTGTATCAATTCTCATACTCTATAAGTGTCTAACTTATATAGCAGACACCTTTCTATTTTTTTTGTTCATCACAGTGAATGAGCATTTCCCCTAAGGAATGGTCAGTGGTAGAGATATAAAGGTATAAGGGTTGATCCTATTTAGGATGGATAATAACAAGTGGAGAAAGGATATATTATTTGAGTGAATCAAAGGCTTGTTGGCAGTCCTTAGTCCACTTAAAAGATGCACCTTTCTTGAGAAGATGGTGAAAGGGTTGACATCTATTTGATAAATAAGAAATGAAGTGATAGATGGATTGGATCTTCCCATGTAGACTATGGAGTTGATTAAGGTGGGTTGGAGGTGGAATTTAAATTATCACTTTAACTTTTGTAGTGTCTAATTCGATTCCTTGAAGAGAAATGATAAAGCCAAGAAGCTTTCTAGATAAGACCCCAAAAATGCATTTTTGGGGGTTAAGTTGGACATATAAATGGATTAGGTACTCAAAGATAATTTTGATAAATTATAGATGATCCTTACAGTAGTTATATATTCCAAGGACATCATCTACATAGTCCTATATAATTGTATGGATGAGATCATGAAAGATGTAGGTCATCACATGCTGGTAGGTTGATCTAACATTATTCAGACCAAATGGCATGACCCTATAGTAGAAAGTTCCCCATGGAGTGATGAAATAAGTGTTATGTTGATACTTAGGGGTGATCAAGATATGATTATATCCTAGGATATAGCCCATGATAGATAACACCTCCTGGCCAGCTGTGAGATCAACAAGTTGGTCGATGCTAGGCAAAGGGAAATCATCTTTTGGATAAGAAAGGTTTAGGTCATGAAATTTAATATAGAGGTGAAGTCCCCTATGGGTTTGATAATGGGGATGATATTGGAAACCCATTAAGGATACTCAATGGTTTGAATGAAATTGATATGTAAGAGGCATTGAAGATCTTCTTTAACTACAAGGGCAATACGAGGGTGCATCCTACAAAGCTTTTTCCTAACAAGCTTAACATCAAGATGGATGATGATATTTTAGGGGGAAATGGAAGGGTAAAACTTGGGTATATCCTAATAGGACCAATAAAATTCTATGTTGTGTCATGAAGGAAGGAATGGTAATCCTATTACTTAGAAGAATATAAGGATTGACCAACCTTCACAATGTAGGGGTTATCTTGAGCACCCAATTTGACATCGATAATGGATTCATTCAATATGGTTTCATTTTCAATAGGAAGGAATTTGTGGATATAAGAATCCCCCATACCTAGATAGGTGAGAATGGAATCATCATCCTGACATTGAATGGTGTAGATAATATAAGAATCATTTTCTACCATTTTAGGATGAATCAGAAGAAAAGTTTTAGTTTGGCTACCCTTTTGATAGGTTAGGGGCCCTAAACTAATAACATTGACTAAAAAACAAAAATTTAGGAGGGATGATGTAAAAATCATCAAACTTTAAAGGAGATTGGGTTGGTGAGGATGGGATGTATTCCTAAAAGGTGGTGATGGGTTTGGGTGAATCTGTGGGTTCTTCTAGTGGTAAAACTCAAGGCCTAATAGCTCACAAAGTTTATAGGTTTTGATCAAAGGTAACTTATGGGGTCCATGTTCATAATGGACAAGGTTTAATTCCTTATAAGAAAACCTATGAAGGTATAATTGATCAACTTCTATTTTTTCCAAATAGGATAAATTAGAAGTAAATGGTTGGATAGAAGAGGTGGTAGAAGAAGCAAGAATTGGATGATCAAGTCCCCCATAGATGAAATTAGTTTGGTGGCTGAGAAGTCCAAAAAGAATGATGATTTTTATATTTGGATCATATTCAATATCATGGTCAAGGCTTTTATACTCATGAGGAGAAGGTGAAGCATCCAAGGCCAAAATATGATACTCTCCCAGTGAGAAATGTTGGAATGTAAGTTCCAAGGGGTCCTTTTATGGGGATCTAAGTAAAATGGATAGATGAGCTAGTTGAAGCTTCATTGATGGTAGGGGTAGAGTTATTGTTAGTTGGTGGTGAAGTAGATGAGTGATGAAAAATAATATTGTTGGGTTGTTATGTCATTTGTAAGAGGTGAAAGGACTATGGTCAGCTTGTATGGTGATGAATTGACCCTCATATTTAAACTTGATGCATCGATGCAAGGTAGATGGGACACAACTCATGGGTTATATCCAAGGGAATCCAAGTAATACATTGTATTGGAACTCACCTTCTATGACATAGAAGATATTTACAAGTGTGCAAGGTCTAAATTGAATATGGCAGACAATTGTTCCCAAGGTTATGGATATAGTATCATTAAAATAATGGAGGAACGTTGAGGTCTCTAACATGATATTCTTTAGAATCTAGAGTTGGTCATAAGAATGGGATGAGATAATGTTAATAATAGCTCCTCTATTAATCATCAAATTTTTATGTAGGTCTAATTGATGTATGCAATGATGAAAAGAGGTGGATCTGGATCTTCAAGATGAAGAGAAGGTATTTTTAAATCCTTGAATGTAACAGGGGAAGAAAGTCAAAATGTTTTGACAAAGGCTCTAATAGGTTGAGGGTATTTAGGCTGGACCTTTATAGATTTTATAACTTCTATCAGTGTTTGGTGGTGATGGAGTGAGCTGTTGATCAGTTTGTATAAATTCATCTTTACCAATGTCTAGTGAATCTATTTTAGAACTACTTACTGGATAGATTTAGAAAGGTTGGAAGGAGAGGCACCCAAATTAGATATTTTGGGTTTTGGTAAATATGAAGGTGTTTGAGTTAAGTTGAAAGTTTGAGGGGTGGAAGGGTATGTCCATGGAATGGACACATTAGGCATTTCCTTATCCTTTTGTTGGGCTCGAGATTGAGTAACCATATGGATAGTGTGGATGAGGGGAAGTATTGGTATAGAACGTTGCTTCAACTTCTCCTTAATCTTGGGTGAGAGTGTGGGAGTGGATAAGTGTTGGGTAGGTTCATTTGTTGGTTGGATTAGTAATGGGATCAAGAGAGGTTCATCTTATAATAGATCATCCTCATCCCATAAGTTATGGATAAATACTTGGAGAGATTTTTAGTTTTTTGTGTCATGTTCAGGTGTCCTATGGTTTAGGTTTTGAAGGGTCAGTGGGTCTACTAGGTGGTAGGTTTAAGGAAGAATTTTTTAACAAAATTTGTATAATGGTCAAATAATATTTGAGTATATGTGTTAAGGGTGATGGGATTTTGGGTTTTTGGTTAGGAGACTTATTAGAAGTAGGCTTTACCATGGAAGTTGTGGGTGGTAGAATGCCTATGGTAGGTGGGTTTGATTGCAGTTTTTTGGTATTAGATGGTTTCAAGGTGTCAGTATTAAATATAAAATATTTTGAGGTGGATGATTGAGATGATGAATGTTTGGAGATAGGTGGGAAGGTGGAGGTAGATAGTTTGGTTAAAAATTATGGGGAGGTTGATATTTTGGAAGGGGTAGGTAATGGTAGAATGAAAGGAAGAGCTTTAGTTTGTGTAGTCTGGTAGGGGGGTAGGGTTCACCTTTTGGTATAAGGATGAGATCCTATGATAGAATAAGGATGAGGTCCAAAAATAGAAGGAAAGAAGGAAGGAGGTGGTATGTCTCTAGTTTTAGGTAGGAGTTTGGATAGCTCTATCTTCTTGGTTGGTCTAGTTAAGGTTTTATTTGGTGAATTATATGGGTTTGAATCCAACATCAAATATGGGTGGATAAGGCTAAGATTAGGTATTATCCCTAAATTCTTGATGAGTTTGGTTAAAGAGGTGTAAGGTGGTATGATAATTTGGGATGGAGATGGTCTGGATGGTTCTTTCCTAGTTTTGGAGGGAGAGGTGTTTGATGAAAGGATTGAGGTCATAATAGGTTTAATGGTGGATGCAAGTGAGGTTGAAGGTTCATGTTTATCTTGATATGGGATCCCAAGATGGTGCCAAAAGGTGGTTTGATCCAAATTGGGTTGAGAAGAGAATTCCAGGCTTTAGACCAGTCTAGAGAAGTGTTTGTAAATTGGTTTGGCTCCTTTGTCATTTAATTTAGAGATTAAGCCCATAGGTTGAGGTGAGGGAGTGGTTTATTCACCTTGTCCATGATGAAAGAGTCCAATGTTTGGGAAGATGTTTCCTTCATAAAATGAGTAGATAAAGAAATCTCTCTTTTGGGAATGGTTTCCAAAGAGAAAGAGGGTGATTCCATGGTGGGGGAGGGTGTGGTGGAAATGGTAGACTCCTTTGGTATTTGTATTAGAGGAGAAGCAGATAAGTTTATTATCTCATAAAGTGAAGGAAAGGGGGTAGTTTTTTCCTTTGCTTGGGTGTCCAAAGGAATGGAGGGTGATTCCACTACTTCAATAAGTGGAGTGGAGGAAGAGGTGGTTCAATCAATGGTTTTATTAATTATAGCATCATTGATAATAACATTAACTATATGGACCTCACAAGTGTGAGAAGATTCCTGTTTGTTGTCATCAAGTTTGGTAAAAGGAGAATGGTTGGGAAAATTTTATCGAAAGATGTTGAGTGACTAAGTTGGTAGTGCATTAGGATTATCTGATCTAAGCTCTTATTTATCAATCAAGTTTTGAACAATGGTTTTGAAGGTTTTGCACCTACTAATGTCATGCCCAATGATGTGGTGGAAAACACATAGATCATTCTCATTGTACCAACCAGGCACAAGGTGAGAAGCATAAAATTGGAGAGGAGGTTTGATATAGAGAAGATGTATGATGTTGGATTTGAGAAACTTATCCAAAACTAAACAATATGACTCTCATAGTGAAGTGTATTATTTTGGGGTATCCCAATTTTGATTTTGGGCTTGTTGGTTAGATGAGTTAGAGGGGTTGGTATAGTTGGGTTGGTTGATAACTAGAGGTGGGGATATTTTTAGGATAACCATGTTTGTTGTTGCCTTTGGTTTAATGCTGGGGTAGTTAGATTGGTTGGTGGTTTTGGATGGGGAAGGGTCATTGGATTTGAATCTACAATTTATTTTTCTTAATTTCAGCTTCCCCTCATCAATGGATCTAATTTTGAGTTTGTATGCCATGGTGAAAACCTTGTCAAAGGTTATGAAGGTTTGAACCTATAAAGTGTGGGTAACAATTTGGCACAAGCTTGAGATAAAAGTTCAATCAACTTGGGTTGGGGTAAAGATAAAGAGAGATAGTTGATAAGACCTCTCCGTTGAGCTACAAAATCAATAATTGATTCATCATCAAATTGCTTGATGAATTAGAGGTCAGTGATGGAGACCTTCTTAGACATATTGATTGGAAAGTGGTTTAGAATGGTTTTGGTGAGCTAGGAAAATGAAAAGATGAAGTGTTTAGTGAGAACACTATGCTAGTCTAATGTTGATCCACATAAAGATATATAAAAGGTACAAAGGAGAAGGGAATCATCATATGCTATCAAATAACATGAATGTTGAAACAATCTTAAGTGTTGTTGGGGGTCCTCCTTGTTTTGGAATTTACAAAAAAATTGCAATTCCCATTGAGAAGGGTAAGGTTAGATAGGGACAGATGGGTGAAGGTGATCTACTAGGATATGGAAAGCTAATCGGGCCTTATGTCAATTGTTTTGATGTTTAATTGATTTAAGTGGTTTGGTATGGTATGTGATAAAGAAGTGAAACTATGATTAATTATTTTGATTTTAATTTGACTAAATGGGCTAAGCATGCAAGCAATCAATTTATACAAGGTTTATTTTATACCCAAAATAAAATTTGGTTTCTTTATATGAGCATATAATAAAGAATAAAATTGCACCTAGATGGTACTAGGTCGCATCGAGCATGCCATAATGTTTCTCTCAATTTATGTTTATTTCTTAATTAAAAAAAAGTAAGAAATTAGTAATAAGGGTATAGTAGAAGAAGCTATTTGTTTGTACACACATGATCTAGACAATTGTGAAGAGATCCTCTTTGTCTTAGCAAAAATGATATGTATATAATAAATCACTCATGCAAAGGGGTTGTTATAAGAATAACAAGGTGGATTACCTAGATGAGCTAGATCTGAGAAGCATGTGCTTACCAGGAGGTTTTCAATCCACTCTTAAATTAGTTAATTTGATAGAAATAAAGGTGAAATACTTGCATCAAATGGTATAATATAATAAAATAAAATGTGAGAAGAAATAAATGTTTGATAAAGGAAATAAACAAATTTAAGCAAATAGAAGGTTAGTATGAATGTTAAATAGGTCAGGTTGGGTTCAAAAAATTGGTGAGGTTTTTGTGAATAGGCATCAACACAGAATGTGAAATTTGGCTGAGGGTAGATAGGTAGAAATAACTTGTTTTTATTTCTCACCATAGTGACCATTGGTGGTCAGGGTGAACATCAATGACTAAGTTGACCATTGGTGGTTGGGTGACCATCTGCAGTTAGGCTGGCCATCAATGGTTGTTTTGGGTTATGAAAGTGTTCAAAAAAGAGTCTATTTTAGGTTATATAAAGGGATTAGTGATCAATTGATGGATTATCGAAGGTATAGTTAAGGTTATGGGTTAGAAACCAAATAAACAAATCTTAGAACAATAAATGTACTTAGCTAGTTACTTAATAGTTGGATGTTGATCTCGAAGTAATTTTTGTAGCATAACAGTACTTTGCTTAGAGAATGACTTTGGTACAGGTTTGGGTCTTTGTCATAGATGCTATTTTTTTTAAAAGATAAATTGCAAAGAATTTTGATAGCTCCTAATGACTCTAGTTTCCTAATGGATAAATGTATAGATTGTTGAAAACGTAGATCAGTCGATTGATCCTAGATCCTTTTCACCTCTTGATCCCCTCATTTTATAGGCAAAGAAATATGGAGGTAGAAGGTTTAATACAAGGTTTGATTAGTTATTTTGATTCATTATCCTACCATCCATATTAAATTTTGATGTGTTATCTTGCACACATATATTGAGTTATCCTTGGCTAGATGGGGAAAAGACTCGACCATCAAAGGTCAGGGTGTCCATTGGTGATCGAGGTGACCATTGACAATCGAGTGTCAAAGGTTAAGTGGGGTAAAAGGTTGTGTTTGGTCTATTTTTCAAACTAACCATGGATAGGTTTAGTTGGGGTTCAATGGGTCAAATTGGTACCAAGAGGTTCCTAAGGTAGTCCATGGGTGTTTTGATATTTGAAACTATAGTGTGTATAATTTTGGTGTCTACAACCCCTATAAAACATAAGTATCTATTTCATGCAATGAAATGCATGTCTAATGACAAATCGCCTAGTATTAATGGTTTCCATTTTGAGTTTTTAAAATTTAAATGGAATATTTTAGGGCCTAACCTATTTGAAGTTTTGAAAAAAAATTATAAAAAAATATATATCTAGCTTCTGTTATTAAAAATTAAATATCAAGTTCAATCTCGAGGGCGATGAACCAATTTTTTTAATTATTTGACACCCCATTACCCTCTATACTAAATCTTTTATCATATTCTCTGTCTCATCTTTATTGTTATGATTACATAAGAGTAAACTAACTTAAAAAAAATAGATACATTTTGGATAATACCATTTCTATCTAGGAAGTAATGGAATTGTTGCAATCCTCTCATCATAAAACCATTATTGTCATATTTTTTTTAAGAATGGATATGATATGATTGAGCATCCATTTTTCTTTCTAAAATTTTGGTTTAGGTTTCAAAAGAATTATTATATCATAAATTTAGATTTTATTTTCTGAAGATTTAACATGCCTCATTATCAATGTGATTAGTAATAATATATTTGTCCTATTTTATTCCATAATACAAGGTTTCCATTTGGCACCATCTTTCTATTCTGTATCCATAATGAAGTTTGGATATATTTATGCTGATAGAGTAGGGAAATGACCTCTTCAATGAATTATACTTCTTGGTTGATCTACTCAATTGATTAATTATCACTTTGATAATGATACTTTTCTCACTCTCAATGAACAAGAAACATATTTAAAATAGGAATTTCATTGTATCGATAGTTTTTTCAAAGCCTCAGGTTCTAATTTATAATTTTTTTATAATATAATTCTATAAACTAAGCATGATGCATATGCTGAATTGGATAAAATAATATAATTATAACTAGATCAAAATGGGAGAAAAATTTAAATTCTTTTGTATAGTGTTTACATTTGATATCTCTCATTTTGAGATTTTTCAATATTTCACTGATTGAGTGGATATAATTATTAAGTATTGGATTTCCAAACCCCTTTCTTTATCCAATGAATTTTAGGTATGTTATAAGATTTTAGAGACCACTCATAATTTATTTAACTATTACTATTTGGCCCCTCATAAAGCAGCTAATGATAAATTGGAAAAGGTTATAAAGGATTTTTTGGGGGCAATCCTAAACAAAGTCAATTATATCATAGTGTTACAAGTGATATTTTTTTAATCTTCCTCGTGATAAAGGTGGTATGATACTTATTGAAATTTAAAAACAAAGTGTTTCTATGTCATCCTACATAAGATGGGGTTACTGCATAAAATGGGATTATAATATCCACATGTTTTATAAAAGGATTGTAGATGTTAGTGTGATACTAATTTTTAAAACTTTTTTTCGTTTCTCTTCTATAAAATCATGTGAATATTCCCTTCACATTTGAATAATTTGAATATGCATTATCACTCATATTCCTCACTTGGGACTTGTCTTGTCAAACTTAAGAAAATTTGGAATGCTAAGCTAGTGAAAATGCTTGACCACTTTCTTTGGTGTTTTGTAAATCAAGGACTTATCCTTAGGGAGTATATTTTACCTATTATAATTTCTCAACCTAACTATCATGCTTGTTATAGACAAGAGTCCTTCAAACACTCTTTTTTACTTATCCCATTACTCAATCAGTGTCCCTTAAATTCATAGAATTTTTCATCCCTTACACCAAAAACCATTATCTTTGTGCATAGTTTTTTTGGATAATGATAAATGGTTGGCATAAATATATTTTATACGGAATTTCTTCAAGGTTATAATTTTATTTAAGTAATGGAAACTAGTGATCAGTTATTTTTAAAAATAAATAAGCATGTTATCAATTTTTATTAACGACATGGCGACTTTTAATTTTTTATATTTTATGTATATTAAAGATCAATAAGTGAAGGTGGGTTTTTTAATTTGAAACTGGGAGGATTTACTCAACCAATAAGAGAGTGTTTCTTTTACTATGAGACGTGTCTCCTTAGACTATCCACCTCATGAATTTCTTGCTCTAATATCTTAACACTTGTAGATTCCTCATCCTCATCCACATAGTGGGATAGAGTCTACTACTACATCGTAGAAATTTTTATGCTAGCTCATCCAAGTGGAGATTTCCTATGTAGGTAAATGGTCTAGTTGATAGTGTTATTCAATGATCCCTAGGTTATGACATTACTATTTATTTTTTTCCCCAAATCCTACTCAAGGTGGTTAGGTAGTGATTAATCCTCCTTCAACTAAACCTTCTTCTTAAAATACCTAACCTCTAAATAATAATTTACTACTACATCATTCTAATTCTATTAAATACGTCTAATGTATTTCAAATTTTATTACGTTATTCTAGTGATTTTGGATTTTTAATTCTCTAAAGTATTGTGCTATTGATAAATTATTTAAATTTTATGCCATTTTTTATACTTTAACATGAAATATGGATCATGAATACAAACAAACAACTTTATTGTTCTAACCATTAATGTAAATTATTATTTATCAATTAAAAATAACAATACTCTTACATTTAAATAATAAAAAAACCATAATGAAAAATTATTTAAACAATATATTAAATAAAATCTCAATTTAAGATAGTCAAAGTAATCATGTACATAACATTATATTTGATCTACAAAATTAGCTTTGATTTTTTTTTGGAAAAAAATAGTATATTGTGTACATTAACACATGACACTCGAATGTGTTATCCTTACTTATCTACATTTTCACAACTCCTTTATTATTTTAGATAGACCTGTTGAAATAAGCATTCGCATCTCCTTATTTGAACTCACTAAATTTATCATGTAATTTTTTCAATCTATTTTTTTCAAATAAAAAATTTATATGAAAAATCTGAATCAGTATCAAAAAACATATAGGAAGTGATGGATATTTCCATTACAAAATACATTTTAAAATTTAATACATCAACATGTATGGGAGGAAAAAAATATTGTGATTTTTTATGCTAGTTAAACTATATAATTCCCATCCCTCTTTTCAATCTTCTTTCATCAAAAAAGTCACCACATATGTCAATTAAAAATGCATTAAGTTTGTTAGAGATCTTGTATAATCTAAAAATTATTTTGTTCTATTTTTCATAATCTTTCTTATGTAACACCTTCATATATAACAATATGATTTTATTGTGTAAGAGAATTCAGAATAAGAAATTACACCAAAGTTATTGTAAATATTGTCCTTCAAAAATTAAAAAGTAGGTATATTACTATTCCAAAGCAATAGGTTGCAAAAACTACTATGTGATTTACATACTTTAACTCTACTTCTCATGATATCTGGTGTCATTGATACCACACATATTACATTATAATATTATCCTGAACAAAATTATATTTTTATAAACTATGCAAATGAACATCTTTTTTATAATGTTTTATCCCAAGAAATATACACTACACATATATTATTTTAGAATGTTTTTCTTTAATTAATGGTAAAATGGAATTCTTTGAAATGGATTCTACCATTTTACATGAAGAGATAAATATATAATTAACTCCCAATGAATCTCCTTTTCCAACATAAAATGAAACAAGCCTCAATAAGAATCAAACTTGCACAATAACAAAAAACTAAATAAAATAATATTACATACAAACAAGACTAAAAAGAAAACGAACACAACAATAAAAAAATTTTAACATCTAAAAAATTGCAAAAGAATAACTATGATCCTTTGTTACCAATCTCCTTCTATGATTTGGGGGTCATATTCACGAGTTCAAAATCCTTATTCAATTTTCATTTCCTTTTATTAATTACCATCATCCATTCACCTCCTTAAATTTTGGGATGAGTGTCTAAACTCTCTTGGTAGTGACCAAGATGTTGGTCATTAAAAAATTTATGTAATAAAAAAAAGGTTACATAATAGATAACTATTAGAATCTACATCATTCCATATGGAAAGAAGTATTAAATATCTTAATTTAATATAGGAATATTCTATGTTTTATGTCTTTGCTTATTGAAATCATTTAATAATAATATTTTTCTAATACATAATATTTTTGACAAACGTTTATCTAGATATTGTGTGAAAATTAAGAATACCTTTGTTGTACTAAAAAAGAGATGGGTATTTCTTAAGAGATGGGTATTTATTCATGATTTAAGTGTAGATTTGGATAAAGTGCCCATGATTATAGTTGGATATTATGTTCTTCACAATTATTTATAAATAAATATTAAGGATTAGACAAAAATATAAGTACATCTACATACTATGTATGATACTCAAAAGCATACTAGAACAATGGAAATAGACCAAGGATAGGCATAAAGAGATGGTATGCTTCTTGAATGTGAAAGACATTAGAATTATATTTTGGAGAAATGATGTACATTTTTTTACATAATATATACCATGTCTTAATATAGCGTATATGATGCATTATTATGTTTTTTGGTGGAAAAAGTTATTTATTCACCAGGCAAAAAGACTTGCAATTTTGGAGTTGAAAATATAATGTTTTCTCCATTCGTTTAATTTTTTTTCTATTTTTGCATACTCAAGTTGAATTCTTCCTTATTTAATTTCTTCCATTGTTCAAATAAAATTATTCATAATTCCTTCCATTCACTTTACCAAATATTCATTGGAGGTCAATTTTATCTTTACACATTTACATTCAAATCCACATTTATTCAAAGGAATTTCTTGATTTAATATTTTAGCATTTATATTTATTGATAGACAGGATTTTTTTATTTCCATTTCGTGTCTTTTTCAAATATTTAAGTGTTTACATTAACCCATTATTTTCCATTATAATATATTATAAGATAATTACCCTTAGATGTTTTACCTATAATTCAATTCATATCTTTAAAAAAACTCCACGTTGAAAGTGTTTTCCCTATTGTATTTTGTTTTATCCCCATTAACAACTTATTCCATTTGTACATACATTAAATATCTATTAAATAATGTTATGTAAATAAGACTTAGAGCATATATCAATTTATCTTAATATTTCTTGCCGAAATTTCCCTAATTTAAATTTTCATAAACCTCTTAAAATTTTAAAATAAATTCTTTCACTACAAGCTTCGAAAAAATATCATGTGTGTATTCCTTATTCAACTCCTCATTTGCTCCATCACTATCATGTGCATGGGTTAATTATTTGTTTCCTCCATATTTTAATCTTGAACATTATATGCATTATTTTTATATATTTATGAATGTGGAATATAATCACCAAACTTCGGTGTGTGCTTTATACTTTAATAGGAATTTTGCATAGGATTGTCATCATAGTTATGCATGAAGAAATCCATTTCATTGAAATCTATTGGTTTTTTTTAGAACCCATGTAGCCATAAAAGTTTCTTAGAGTGGGTTTGAGACTTTGAGATTGAACACTTAATAAATAGATTGATATTCTATATGAAATAGTGATTTTTAAATTTCTTATAATATTAATAATTCATATAATGATTAAAAAATGAAAACAATATTATTAAATTAAATAATTTAAATTCAATTTATTCTTCTTAAAATATATAAAAATATAAAAAAGTTCAATAAATTAAAATTAATTAACCAAAAAATATATGTAAATAAATTTTATTTTGTATAAATAGTGTTTGATCTTTGAAATAAATAAAAATCTATGAAACATATTGAATACTCACATTTTCATATAAATTTATGGCATGCTTCAAATAGAATAATGTGGAAACTATTTGTTTTTAATACTAATGCAAATATAATAGTTGTAACATTTAATTTTTCATAAAAATATCAAAAATTAAAGGAAACATTAAATGAAGACCAAAATAATAATTTAAAATCAAGAAACACAAACACATAAAATTTATGTTACCTTAAAAGTTTTTAGAATAATTTCTTTTTTACACTAATTTAAAAAATTAATATATTTACATTCATTTAAAAATGAGTAATGAAAATTAAAATTATTTCAAATAAAAATAAAAATACAATAACTTATTTTATTTTCTTCAAGTCCCTTTTTTATCCACGTTAGAAGTGTTTTCTATTCTTTATTTTTGTCTTGAAAATGAATATACACAACAAAATATATTTCATAATTGTTATTGTATTGAAATTAGTATCATCGATTTGATATCAATTTTTATTGTAGAAAAATTATTATCATTTTATTTGGTATTGAATATCATTAAAAATTTTAAGTGTGATACATCATATTTGTAAAATTTGACAATAAATATGGTATAAAATGAAAATAAAAACAACAATGGGCATGCACCACATCCTAGCGTATAAGGAAAGCATGTGGAGAGTATATTAATATGATTATTACTACTCGTAGTATGGTTTAAGCCATCATGCCTGAACCCTAAGTGATAAGATATGGCTACAAAGATTAATGCTTCCTTATTAGTGTAATATAAAACTCATCAATAAATGTCGTCCATTCACCAAGGATGGGCATTTTATATGGAGACGATATAATATGGTATGATATGTATTAAATCATTCAAAATTTTCCCCCCATTTCAAAATAAAAGATTAAAAATGGCATTTTAAGGAAAAAGATATGAACAAATATAATATTTATTTTCATAAATATGTTTATTTTATTGTATGATAAATATTAATTTTTAATTTATACTAGTGTGGATAAAATCCATATTCTTGGCCTTGAACAACCCTAACATTTATCTATAGGAATCGTACTAAAATTGTCTCCACTTCTCTAGTAGGAGAGTTGCTCACTTGCCACTCTAATGGAATTGAAGTGTGGCTATTTTATCCATATTTTTTCTGAATATAAATTCTTATGTAGTCGTTAAACAAATACTCTTTAGTTACAAGGGCCTTTGAGAAGAAGTTTTGTGGAAGCTAGTGGTCAGTTATGAGTTATATGGGTTGCTAAAGGAAGATAGTTAACAATATATAATTTATTTCATGGTTTGTTGTGCTTACTCATTTACTTCTAGAAGAGACATCTCATGTATGTTTTCATATTTATTTTTTGCTTTCTATTGAATTATTTTTGAGATAATTTTATTTTGAGACTTTTTACCTACTAAATAAAATATTCAATCTTGAAAAATGCATGGCACAAATTTTTAAATTATTTTTATTTTAATAAATGAATCAATGAGAATAAATATAATATAAGAAACTTAAATAATATAATTTCAAAAAAATATAATACAAATTATTAGAGGTGATTCATTAATAATAATAATAATAATAATAATAATAATAATAATAATAATAATAATAATAATAATAATAATAATAGTAATAGTTCATATTCATTATTTAAATTAAACATCTTCATTGTCATGCATTTTATGAGAAATACATATTCCAAAATCACATTCATAGAAATTCAATGGATTAATGCAAAATACATATGAGGACACTATGCAGTATAAATATAAAAATATAAGAGATTTTTAAAAAAGTATATATAATGCATATGAAGACACTATGTAGTATAAATATAAAAATATAAATATATATATATATATATATATATATATATATATATATATATATATATATATATACTCAAATAAATTTATGGAATTGATTGTTTGTGTTTTGATTTTTTAATATAAAATTATTAAACATATTTTTTATTTATACAAATGATCCTAAATTTATCCATATCAAATGATGGGTAAAAATTAAATTGAAAAAATCCAAATGGTATAACTTAAAAACATGTCGATTATATGTTGATAATGCGTGTGACATATTCTCAAAGAATAAAACAAATGAATGCCCAAATAATTTTGTAATAGGGGTCATTACTAAAGACTATAACTTGTGGCCATTAAACATTCTAATTATAAGATCATGCCGTATCGTCATCATAATATTTTTTGTCTATCAATAATGTAATTAACAATAAAAATCCTTTTCATGTAATTAAAAAAATAATATGAGTATATGATGACTTTATTAGGGAGTGACTTCAATTATCACAACTTTGTTATATAATAGTGAGGACGAAAGATGTTCGGGGTCGATGCATTGGTTAATGCTTGAATATTTTCAATACTTTTTATTTGTAAATAAATGGTACAACCTAGTGGGAAATTCCATCAAATCAGATTATTTTGTTGTTATAAATCATTTTCAGGTTAAATTGGATAAATTGAGATGAATAGGCCTAATATTGAGCTTGTTGAATTTGCTTTACTTGCCAATTCTTAAATCAGTGAAAATATTAACAATAAATATAATTATTAAATCATTTTAAGTTAAATTTTTAATCATATAAAATGATTTTAAGATTTTGCGACATTTAATTTCAAAAAATTAAATAGTCAATAAAAAATAATTGTTATGTAAGAAATATGTAAAGCTAAAAAAAATATGTAGGTCATTTTGTTATTTGAAATCGTTTCAAGGTGATTTAGGAAAATGCATATGCATAAGTATTGAGTTTCCTATACTTATTACTTTATAGATGAATAGGTTGTAACTATTTTTTTAAATATTTTCATTCATAACAATTCATTTTATTATCTTATTTCCAAAATTGAATTGATAAAACTAGATACAATGTAATAAACCCAATTAAGGCATTTGAATAAAATTATGTTGCATTTTCTTAAGAATGATCTAACTAGAGAAAGAATCCACACACTACAAACAAACATTTTCAAGAATTCATTAAAAAAACATTCAAATGTCACACTTGAAATGGAGTGCAACTATTTATAATATCCACTTACAATTAAAATTGAAATGTGAGTTTCATTTTGTTGCTAATGGAAGAATATTCTATAATTAAATTGAACATCTTGACTATGATGTGTGTATGTAAGTCAAATAAGATATATATACAAATTATACTACTCGGTAATATTCAAACTTGAATAAGGTAATCAACTAATAATTTGCTGAGCAATATGATATTATATCAGATTGATGACCAATTATGGATATGTTAAACCTAAACAAAAGGATCTCTTACCACACAATGACAAAGGAGAGGTTTCCAAGGCCTCTAGTCAAATACCATCATGTAATATCCCATGGTAGGTCTTATAATATAATGAAAGGAATAAAATTTATCAGTGAAATAAACATGCAAGTTAATCTAGTAAATAAATATACAAGTTAACCTAGTGCTCACCAAATCTTGTGGCACAAATAGGGAAGACAATAAAAAAGAAAAAATAATTATATTAAAGATAGTCAGGAAAGATACAATTCAATCCATTAGTTATACAACATCTAGTAATCAAAATGAAGGGTTAGTAAAATACTTACTTTGTTGAAGTGAACCCATCATGCCTCAATCACTCCCTTGGCCAATGGTTATTTACAAGAGAATAGATTAGTTCTAGGCTAAAAGGCTTCTCCTATGCATCCAAGACCTCCACAAGACATGTGATAATACACCAAGGCAAAAACATAAGTAATGAAACATCCAAATGATAATATAGGTATATTTTTAGTTTTAATGATGTGTAATGGAATGATCCTCTATTTAGAAATGAAGTTAAGGGGGTATTTATAGCCAATAATTGACCCTAAACATTCACATAAATTTATATGATAAGGTCAATTAGGTTAAATTTGTTTAATGGTAAATATATACGTTAGGACTCGAACTACATTGGATTGGCTAACAGAGTTTTGTAACATTCACTAAGTTCGCAAAAAGGTTGATTGGGCTAACACAGTCAAATCTTATTTACCTAGATAACAAAGTATGAATGATAGAGTGGTCTTATTCAACATAGTAAGATGAGATAAATCATAGATTCAACCTATTTTATACTTTAATTTATATTTTATATTTATTATTTCAATATGTTTGATAGCGTTTTTAGATCTCTAGGATATATAATGCAAATTCTAGATTTTAGAGGGTCTTACTAGATTTATGACTTAGCCATATTTTAGGATTTTAGGATTATAGACTTATCCATATTTTAAGCTTTCAATATTTAAAGGAGACATCATAGGAGGTGAATGAATAGACACTATAAATAATTTTTATTAATGATATGAATGATACAAATTCATAACAATCTTCTAAAACACTAATTATCTAGCCACCCCTTTTTCGGTGCAACCTTTAAAGCATACCCTCAGAGAGATTGAAACTCAGAATGTTCTTGAAATAGATAAAGTGTTAGTAAGTAATAAATTTTATAAAAAATTTATGCGTATAAATTTTATCCATCAGAATATCATCATGTGTCATGTGAGTGTAACATGGGATAATGATTCGAGAAAGCAAATAAAAACACACTAAGTGAGATAACTGAAAAGAACACTAAAATTAATACTTAAATGAAATGAAAGTAAGTAAAAGTACCATGCATACCTTGACTAACCTTTATACTGAATGAATGCATATAAATAGCTTGGTATTTATCATAGAGGGTGAAATACCTACATTTGAGGGATCCTCGAGATATAAACTAAAAGTAGAAGCAATCCATGCATATATAGAATGAGCAAAGTAAAAATGAATATCTCTCAAAACTGATGAAATTAATTAGAAAATTTGAAAGATATTATTATTAAGGCAATATTATAAATAAAGAACAAACATGTAAATGATAAAATTATGAGAAATTAATGTAGAAAACATTAAATCACATAAGGAAGCACGTAAAACATAAATGACAAAATGAAATGTAGAACATACTAAGGCACTTTAGAAGCATGTAAAACATTGTAAGTGAGTGAAATATCAATTCAAAATAAACTATAAAAAATATACATAAATAAGTGATAGGTAACCTCATGTAAGATAATTAGGTTGAATAAAATATAAAGAAAACATAAATGATTGAAAATGAAATGTAGATTGAGATGTAAGATAAGAATTTCAAGTCATAAATAAATAGAAACATGTAAGCATGTAACATTTCCTATGTAATATAATTGAAGACCACAAAAATCACACAAGAACATGATGGATAAATGAAAATTAAAATCTCTAAATAATTATGACTCAAAATTAGTGCTTCTTCTAAGATACGATGTAAGATAACACAAGCACCTACTGACATGAATAAGATACAAATGATATGGTGTGGAAATTATATGGTGAAGGGATTTTTATGAGGAAGACCTAGTCCTACCTAATGTATTATAATACAACTCAAAAACTATAAACCAAGGGGCATAAGTAGGTAAATGTGATCAAGGATTTGATTAACTAAAAACAATATCTAACAAGGGGATAATAATGTAATATGATGCAAGCAAGGTATGTGAGGCACCATATCAGTTGCTTGAACATCCTTAGTATAAATGAGACACACTAAACAAGTGGGAAAGGATAATGACTATTGACATCAAGGACTTAAGACACTCCAACTGTTGACATAGATCATCCTATCAAGGCTTTATGTTTGAAAAGTAAAATGAAACTGCCTTCCCACAACATGTTTTCCTCTTCTTATGACCCCTTATAGATCTTTCAATATAATCTAAAAATTGGGTATTTGTGTGAAAAAGTAGGTGGCACTAGATAGTATAAGATGTAATGAAACCTCCTACCCTAGTATATTAGCCTACTACACTCCAATGAATCTCATCTCTATCATGAGACCAAATATGGAGTTTGAGCTTCAACTAAGATAGGAAATGTGCCAAAGATGATGATTTATGGTGTGATCTAACTTTTAAGATTATTTTTTATTTCTAATCATTTTATTTTTTTATTTTATAATTTGTATTTTAAATCATTTGGGTTTTTCTTTTTCGCCTCCATACAGATTCATATAACCAATCATGATTGAAATTGGTGATGAACACAAGAGATAATACACTTGGTGACTAGAGAAGGTGAACTAAATAACATGGTGTCTAAAGACTCCTAAAATTGCCCAAACATAATTATGCAATCACAAAAATTACCTATATGTGCCTCAAATGAAAGAAAATAAAGGAAATATGGGGATCATGTGATCTATCCATGTAATAAGTGATACAATGATGAATACGCTCTTATATAATAATAATAATAATAATAATAATAATAATAATAATAATAATAATAATAATAATAATAATAATAATAATAATAATAATAAAGGAAAATAATGGTATGAGATGCATAAAACTATGCTATTAGAGTCATGTCACTAGAGAAGCCATACTAACCTACAAGGGATCTAACACAAATACCAATAAAATTAATAGTCGTCCCAAAAAGAAGTGTAATGTAAATGATCATCATAAGAAAGGGGAAGATAAATAAGGGTTAAATAATGATAAAGATAATAAATAAAAGATTATATAAATGTGATAAAATTAAAATCAATGAAAAACTTGAAGGTGATATCTAGGAGCCACAAATGAAATAAATGTCTAATGTAATTTGATATAAAACCAAAGAACCAAGAAGCAAATAATGGTGTAAGGTGAAATAAAAACTAAGGAATGTAAAGGAAAAAATGGTGCTAGTAAATTAAAACTAACTGAAATAAAATACACAAAAATAATGAAACATGAGACAAATAATGATCAATAGATCTGTTAATATTTATATCAAAAATAAACATGTGAAATAGCATCTTGTGTGTCTCAAAAGGTTTTGGAAAGTTAAATTTGTTTATTATGCATTGTAAAACAAGAGTGGAAATCGTATGATGTCCCAATGACTAATAAGATGTAGGGATGGGAACCATAATTATCCTAAAGTATTGAATGACATGTGGATAGGCATCGCAAGATAGATAAATGTGATATGGAGTGAGGTGAAATTGAACAGTTAGAAAAGAACCACATTTACCTTTCTAATGCATTTGGAGATAGGTAAATGTCTTAAGATGTGGGATTTTGACAATGTTGAAATTTAAAATGGATGTGTAGGAGAGTTATGAAGAGGTATATAAGTTGAAGGAAGACCATGTATGATGTGCTTTGGAGTAGGCATGTGAACTAGTTTCTCCTTGGGTTCATGTGACCTAAGAGATTGAGGTTTAATGGATGGAACCATCTATTTCATTTTATTCATGTTAGCTATCCTTTCCTTATTGGTGTAGTAATAATGATTAACTTTGGTTTGGACATCATTAATGGATGAGATGGTGGTATGAGATAATATTTTTTATCATTAGGTAGCTGATTCTAATGTAATTATGATTCATTAGATGGGGTTTGTGAGGCTTAAAGATAGTATTTATAGAATTGTTGTGTAAGAGTATCAAGATTAAAATGTTGACCAAGCAAAGAAGCAATAATGAATTGAAGAAGATCATGACAAGTCTCATTAGGATGAATTATCATAACATGCCATTAGCAAAACTTATCAGGATTGTACCATTTTGGATATGGTTTGGAAGGAAAAAATATCATGGGTCTAGAGGGTGGCAATTTCATCTTATGTTATTCTAAACTGAATGGAGGGGTTAAAATTTATTTAATGGGATGTTCCCTTTTTGAGATTGTGAAGGCTTAAATGAATCAGCGTTAAGAGAAAATGATTGGAAAGGATACTTAGTAGTTAGTTGATGTGATTCAAATTGATTTAAAATAAAATATAACCATTTTTATTGATATAAGGATTCTTATATATTTTTAGGGGAAAACATTTGAACTTTATATTTGTACACACCCTAATTTGGTCTAGAAAACCTAAGTACTATGTCTTTTATGGATCTTCCACAATAAGTTCTTAATTATGAACGATATTATTATTCACATGGTCACATTGATATTTTGATCCTTATTATGAGTCATTTTCCCCATTTTTACACCCTCAGTAATTTTGAGTCATCCCTTCACAAGGGCCCCTAGCCTATTTGTCCCAGTCACAACCCAATTTTGTAGACACAATACAATAGTGTGGTCTTATATAGTAACAAACCATGCCTTTTTTTGCCTTAGTGTTGTTGTATAATGATCATGTTTGTTTTTAACTTATTTTAGGTCCTTACCCTCCTTTGGATCCTCTCTTATGAGTTTATCTATCTTTGTACCTTATCAACATGCAAACAAGTTTCTCACATTCAAAATAAATATCCTTCTATATAAACATATTACCAAGGCATTCTAAAACTATAACTTACTACTTTGGCACATAATTAAAAAAAATAAATCAATAGTATAGATCAACACTTTGCATATTTACTTGACATCACACATAGATTTGCACACTTGATCAAAGAAGGGCCTATGTGAAAGTCGTTCTTGCATACCATGCATATTGATTATGCACATTCCTTACGGGAGGAATACATTTTATATAAGACCCTTACCACTGGGGTTAATTTAGGTATAAACCAAGATAATAGGGTCTCTAAGTTGTTCCATCATTACATCCCACAACCCACCTTTTCCCCTTCCTTTTACATTTTATTCCATTGTTTTTCCATGTGTGTAGGTATTCATTAGGGTTTTTTTGAATAAATAATAGCCAAAATGTGACCCATAATTTTTATTTTAAGTTCTCGAGGACATAGAAAGGACCTTGGAATCCTCCTATTTCATCCTCATAAGTTTTGGGGATCTTGTCCATAGAAAATAACTAGTACAGTGCCTTTACCAATAACACATTATGCTACTGTAAAACTGACTACACTATTGACTTGAGGTAGGTGGGACTCCATTTTTTTAATGAAGGGAACCATGAATCTTCCTATGATCTATTAAAATATTACCATCACCCAATGATGCATGTTTCACTACAAATAAGTGAAATTTATTCAAGTTACTTTCATACTTAGGGAAAATTCATTAAATTAGTCATTTGTAATATTTATCTATATTTACGCCTTTATTCCATACCTTTAACAACCTATTATTTATATATATTAAGTGATAAAAATTTAAATCATTTGGTGAATATGAACTACATAAAATGTTTTTTTATAATACTAATTATTTTCTTAGGGTTTGCCTTCAATAGTCTTGTGTAATAAATTAGGGTTTATAAAATTTTGATTTTTCTTGATTTTTACACATCCTAACCGATTCATATCATTCCTATATTAAGTTTTTAATTATTTTAATATTTTAAATTATTTATTAAAAACCTTTAAATCCTAAATACTAGGTCCTCACACATCAAAATATTATCCCTTAGGGTTTATGGTCAATTTTTATTTTTCTATACTTTGGAAGTATATTTAGTATATTTTAAAATATATTTATTTTTGATTATATTCTCTATATTTTTTTCTTATTGTTAATATTTTACATTATATTTTATCGTAAGTTTAGTATGACCCCAAAGGAACCTCTTCCCCCTCACCTAGTTGATCAATTTTTTATTTTATTTTGTGTAATTATACAAATGAATGGACCAATTTTTAAAATTATACATTAACACATGATAATTAGCATGATTTCATTATTATTTTTTTTTTTTTTTTATTATTATTATTATTATTATTATTATTATTATTATTATTATTATTATTATTATTATTATTATTATTATTATTATTATTACTACTACTACTACTACTACTACTACTACTACTACTACTGTTGTTGTTGTTGTTGTTGTTGTAATGATGGATATAGTGATTCCTATGAGCATGATAATGAAAGTGATAATGAGGATAAAGTAGATCCATTTTATCCTCTTCTCTCTTCACACTTCTCAATTTAATTCAAAAAATCATGTTCAATTCATATTGTACCTTTTATAGATTCACAAATTAATGTATTTAATATTATGCTACCACATTATTTTACTTTTCAAGCTCAACAAATTGATTCGATAAAAAATATAGATAATTTAAATATCTCTAACCCTTATCCTACATGTGATAATGTTCCAACTAAAAATATGATTTATATTTCTTCTAACCTATATTTCATTATCAAAAATAATGATAACGTGTGCATTATACTCATAGATAGTGAAGAAAAACATTTTATTCTACCTACACATGATGATATGTTACATAGTATTAAAATTTTAAAATCTTATTATATTTTTTCTCTTACTAAGAATGAAAATGATAAAACTCATAACCTTAACTCTATAAGTGAACTAAATTCAGATTTCGATGAAACCTGGAATTATAATGATTAGTATGATTTTAGTGATGAAAAAATTAATTATAATAATTATATACCTCTCTCTAATTTACCCATATCTCATGTTAATTTTTATTAATTATTAAATACTAATTCAAATGATAACATGTCTTCAAATAAAAATGTGCAAACTTATACTCATGTTCATAGTTTACATAGTTTACATTCACATGATAATAATGAGTCTTCTATCATATTATCATGTAACACTTATTTATAAATCAATACAATAAGAGATACCAATGGATCTCATCTTCCTATCCTTATTACAATAAAATCTATTTCTCATTCTAACCTCCATGAATGTGATAACCAATTTTCCTCTCACTAGGTCCAATCTATCACCCCTCCAAAGGTTACAATGAGCCAACTCAATATCTCTAATAATGTTCCATGAAATGGTGTACCAATTGCTAAAATTAGCAATAATATTTAGTGTTTATATTAACCTCTTCAAAATAGTAACATACCTTCTGAAGAGGTAATATATTTGATGCATTATATGAGTACTTTTTAAATAACAAGTACAATAAATCACTTTTAAAACTAAAAGATACTACTACTACGATGAATCCAATGTTATCCATGGTAGTAATATATCATGCACAACCATAAATACATCAAAACCAAATATGTTTTAGATACCAACATTACCTAGGCTCAATGGGCATGCATATCCATACTTACATCTCAAAACCTATAGAAAGGTTATGGTACATACCACTGATAGCTTGATTCTCTTATAATTATTTACTACAAGTCTAGAGGATGAGGCATTAAATCAATTACATTATTCACTCCTTAGTGATTCACTTCATACATATGGTGACCTATAATAAATATTTCTCTTATATCATATTAATAATAAGGGACCTCAAGTCACATATGAGAGGTTTTCTTCACTACACCAAGGTAAGTCAGGACCACTAAGTTATTACATTTTATGGCTCAAATAATGTATGCGATAATTAATCTATCAGCTAACATAATTTGAGATATAATACATATTTACTAAATTACTCATTTTTTGTCTTAAGGAAAAAAATTTATATGCAAGATCAAGTTCATTTCATCATCTATACCATGAATGTATCACATTAGAAAAAATGTTGGTACTAATTGAGACACATTTATAGGTACATTTTGATTTATATCTCCCACAACCACAATAATTCAATATAGTCCAAGCACCTAATCCACCTATGTAAGGAAAAAGTGGCACCAAAACCACCGATCAAGGTACTCAAGAAAATTCAAATAGCCACATTTTAGTGGATCTCCCATAGTGAGTAGAGCACATGATACTAGTAGAGGGTAAATATAGTTTTTAGATATATATGGGCCTCATGATATCTTATTTACATTATTAGATATAAGGATGATCACACTTCTTCCTATTCATCATCATCGAGCACATCTCTTTCACATAATAAGAAATAAACCATATTGAAATTATCATAAAAGCAATGGATATTGGGATATTAATTATTATTCACCCAGAGATATATTGACAAGTATGTTGATAGAGGAATTATAGCATTCACATATGAGGCATTGAGATTGCCTTCTCCATATTATTATAGATCACATTCTTATATGACTAAGTTATCTTGGGATGTTCCTTTCAAGGAGACATTGGTTAATAATCATATAATCCATATGGTTTATAGGACACCTACTTATTCAAGATCACATGCGCCATAGGGTCAACAAAGATAGAAACCAATTCAAAGAGATAAACCTAATTATAGTAGCATGGCCTAACAAAATGTAAAATAATTAATATAGGGGATGGTGCCTGTAGCCTCCCTATCCATAAAATGACTATGAGATATGACTCTAAATCTTATTCTAAACTCTAATTTACTTTATCATGTAGGTAAATTACTCCTTTTTTCTCACACTTGAACAATCTTATCTTTACTAGGCACCTAAGCCTCTTATCATGCATAGTTATCAATTTTATTTAAGAATAATCACCACTTCATCATTATCTATAGTCTCTCTCTCATTAAAATCAAAATCAACATCTATTACACAATTCCCAAGACTAGACTCTCCATTTCTTTCTCCAAGCTTATTCATACCCATATGGATTATTAGGGCCAAAATCTTAACTCATGATTTCAAGATTCTTGAATTATCACTAGGGATAATATGGCCTTCAACATATTGATATGAACTCCCATACACATCTAATCAAATCACACAATCTCAAAGTTAGAACTCTTCACCTAACTCACTCTTTCCTATTAAAGTATCTTTCTTTATAGCCCTCTTTTCATGTATATCTAGATGGATTCAATAATATATATATTTTCATGAAAAAATAAAGATACTTTAAAACACCTATTCTCCCATTTTAGCTTCACACAAAATATTAGGTCATAAATCTTAGTAGAAGTACATTTTATTTTACCTCAATAATTATGTCTCTTTAAGCCTAGTTTGACCCCACAATCCTAGTGATCATATTATAGATAACTGTACCCATATCAAAACTCATGAATCCTCTATAGGACATTAAAATACATCAGATCTCAAAGTTGGGATAATTTTAGATTGATGGAACAAAAGTTATTCAAGATTCCATTTTCAAACCCTAGGTCTAGTGTTTATAAGGAAAAAAGCATTAAAAATTTCATAAATTGAGTTTTATGAACTTTAAGAATCTCATTACACTTAATTTTTTTATAAATTTACTTATTTGTACTTATCAAATGGTTATATGTCCATGGACAATCATGAAATTCTCCAAACAATAAATTTTTAGAATTATAAGTTCTCTTTTTAGGATTGTGTATATGGTTTGGTTATCTCTTGAAGTTTTACTTAGGATTTGAATATATAAAGGAATATAATACTATTTTAGGATTTTTTATATCCTATTCTAACCTTTCATAACACCTTTAGGCTTTGAACAATTACCAAAATTATCTTTCTCATTGATTTACATAATTTTTTGTGGATGTATGATTGAGTGTGAATATTTTGTGAGACTTTTACACTTATACCTAGACATATAAACCTTTCAGGTGATTATTATAATAAATAATAACACAATAATATTTTTAATATCTAAAAAAACACATCAATCACTTAAAACACTATCATAAAAACATCTTTACTTCACATTCCTAACTATATAAGAATATAATTACCTTGTATAAATTATGCATTGAGTTCTCAACCTAGAGATTAGAAATAATATTACATTCAATACTAAAGGAATTCAATAATATAAATTTTAATACATACCAAAAATCACTGTAAACCCACAAGGACACTCATAAACATTTTTTATTCATGGATTTCAAGAATCATTTACAAATTTTTACAAGGTAGATAGGGTTCTCTTGAGATATTGATATTTTAATGATATTTTAGACTCTCTACCTCTATCTCTTATAAATCTATCCAATCTTTCTACTCTCTTACAAAATTCACTACTTATATACAATCTTTTCCCACATTTTGTGACTCGTGATCATGTAATACAACTCGCTTTTCTTGGCCACCTCCACATAGGTGGTAGTTACAAATCTATATTCTTCTTTTTATTGTTATTTTACATGAGTTTCACATTAATAAACCCTTAAAAACTCTCCTATGAACTTATAATACCATTATAAAAAATTTCACAACACTCGAATTTCACACAAGGTTCTAAACACCACCATAGGCCAAGTTAGAAAATTCAAAATTTTAAATCTAATATTTTGGTACAAAAATATATAGGAAAAAATAACACACTATGAAAAGATTTTCAATGGCTAAGACACGTTCCAAGGGATCCTAAATATCGCTAACACCCAAATCAAATGAAAAATGATTATCATGACTCATTCAAACATGTTAACTTCTCATACTACCTTATGATGCTCTGCATCAACAACTCAACCACCAGTTTTACTATGAAAACCAATTAAGATATTTACAAGAGGTAATTCACACTAGAGTATAGTTGAAGTATGGAAACCAATATTGTTATTCACTAAAAATTAAACAAATCTAACTATCACTAGTGAACCAACATCAGTACTAGTTTTTGATGCTATTTCTACACCTAAAAAACATTGAGAAGTATGGTCACTTGTTTACTCTTCTAGAGAGATTCAAATAGTGCATGTTGCAGTCACAAGATCAATACTAACATATAATACCACACTTTCATGTCACAAATACTAACACTATCATTTTCAATACAATATCAATATCTACTAAACATTTATATGAAAATCAAATCAATTATCATTATCTAATCATTTATATACATTTCTATGTCAACACATAAGCAACCAACATAATAAAAAAACTAATCAAATAAACAATGCCACAATAAAAATACCACATTACATGATGCCCATATATCAAAAAATTAAATATATATATATATATATCATGAAAGTTTCATACAATGATACATAATCACTCAATACTGGGATTTTAGTCATCATTTCCCATCTCATCACTCTTATTCTCATCTCCATACCCGCTAGAACTTGATGCACCTACATCCCATCCAAACATAGACCAAGATTGAGACATATGTCTATGTTCTCTCTAAAAACACTACTACCTCGGCTATAACCCATTTATGATCACACTAGAGACAAATGTAATCATATTTTATCCTAACACCTACCCCAATAAGACCATTGGGTGGGGGCATAGCTCATCTTTGTCCACTGCTACTTGCCTATGTGCTTGGGTAGAAATGGTCACTCCATCACATAGGTGTGCATGGATACCAGCCACCTTTGTACCTCATTCCACTATCTGATCATCTATGACATCATTAGGTATGTGTCATATAAGCTATCACAAGGCTACTTCAATGATGGTCACTTAATACTCATCATATCCTACACTTATGCACACCTACATAATAAATCAAAAATATACTAGATAAGCCAATACTAAACAAATAAAGCATCCTCCATCTATCACAAACACACACCTTCAACTACACTAATGGGATCTAGATCTATCACATCCTCCATAATGGCCCTATCTCTAAAAACTAATGGTGTTCATCTATGTCATTCACACCATAGTATATATGAATTTGTTTTAGCCACATCATCAACAATATGTGTCTTTATCACTACATTTCTCATTGTCACTAGAATCTAATCTAACTTGGTTATCAAAGGTCTACATTTACTACCTTATCTCACCATAACCTAAGTAATCCTCACCCACACCCATGGTATTGGAGGAACATATTTTACCACACTAAACTTATGAATAACCTACTCATATAATATTATTTAAAACATAATAGTCCACCCATCATGAAACTAGTAACTCACTCAAATTTGTCAAAACTAATTACCATCCTTAATCCTCCCCTAAAATGTTTTATATGGCCTTCAAATGATATCTTTAAATATAAATTAACGTCAATTATCGATATTAAATCATTCTCTATGACTACATGGCGGCCATACCTACATACCTCTCCATAATAACCTTGGATTCTGCCCAATCTATATATGGAAAACCCTCTAGTTTAGCGACCACAATATGGTCATAAGCCTAATAATATAACAAGGCCTATGACCCAAACCAACATTACATAATTTTTAAATAAAATGGTAGAAATTCGAATATAAGTGGGTGAGTGTGGTGTGACCCCATGAGTATATAATCCCATGCTCTTCTATATCCTAAACAATGTTATGTATCATGTATATAATTGATACACCACTAGTAAAAAGGATGCCAATAACACTACCATAAAATTCTGTAACCATGAGACATTAGCCCTAAAAATCATAGATAATAACACATCACTATTATTTCCTTGGTGATGTGTTCCTATAATAATTTCCATAAAATACCTTGAGTCTTGATCTATGTATCCTTAAGCACTTTCCTCCCATAATACCACCCCTTAACTAGTAATGGGTATCCTTAATATCTTATACATGTTCTCTAAATTAATAGTCATCTCTTTTGTTGGAAGCTAAAAGGTACATGTTTTAGCATTATAATGATCACACAATGGTGTAATCATGTGACAATCTAAGGTCATCAGTACTACAGATGCCACATACCCTAAAATATCCCTATCCACTACTACTCTCTCATCATCTACTAGTTATTTTACACATAGACACTCCATCATCTAAACACATAATAACTCCCACATGATACATCCATCTATAAAATACATAAAATATGATGTAAACATCTATAAATATCAATTATATATACCTAAATAATTATTAAATACATATTTAAATCAAAAACTTCACTATTTTAATCTATAATACAATAACACTATAGACTAGACTATAGTAATGGATAGTAGAATTCCATGAACATTATCACAATAGCATAAGACACTAGCATTGTCCTTAGGATGATATCATGACCCACACCAAAATCCCTAATCTACCATGTTTTATATGAAAAATGATGAAAAAAATAACCCAAACCCAAAAATACATGAAAAAGGAGTAAAATCCTTACCAATCCAACCTCCTTCTAATCTTGGATCAACACCTCCACCTCTTTGTATAATTTCACATTCACACCTCATCTCCTTAGCATGTTTTAGTAGGTGAGAACATCAATTTTATCAAATATCAACATTTAAATGATTTTCAAATAAATAACTTAAACCTATTTAAATCATGTTTTAAAAAATTACACCTACCTAATGATGGCCTGACACACAAATTTCTCTAGCCATTACCACTATATTATAATCATGATATCTCAAGAATCGTAGCTCTAATTTTTTATCTGTTTATTACATACAAAACTCTATGATGATATCCCATTGACCATACTGGTTACACTTCTATCCTGATTAATTTTAATTTTCAAGCACTAAAAATCATATCTCCCTAATAAAATAGATATATACCATATGTCAATTTTAGTCTCAATCTATAAACAATCCTTCTACAATTATCAATAAAATAAATCCTGAACTATCTTATTAATGCTAAATAACCATTAACATGCCTTCTAGAATCACTTTTAGTTTGATATCATTACCATAATTTTAGCTATCTCATGAAAAAGGTGCATAAATACACTATTCACATTGATAGATATTTACTCAAATACTCAAGCTCAGATATATGGACACATAGTTTAACTCAGATTCCATGGTTTAATGATTCAGATACTTAGGCTTAGATACACTTATTTATTTAGATACTCAGATACTCAGGCTTATACATATAGTTACATAGGTTGATTGAGATACATAATTTCTCTACTTGACATAAAGTTACATAAATTTACTCAAATACTTGGGATCAGACATACATGTTTGTTTAGATACGTAATTTCTCTATTTAGACACTTAGATATATAGATACATAATTTGACTCAGATTTCTTGGGTTCTATGATTTTTCAAAAATATTGTTCTAGATTCTAAATTTTTACACATCATTTAAATATAGTTCTAGAGTCAGATTATGACTATAGGGGAAAATACATGGTACACCGTCCCTATATAAATACAGTTTTAGGAATAGATTTCATAACTAAATTTCTTAGATATCATGTTTGGGGGCATGATGCAGGGTATATGTTTTCGATCCTAAAATATTTCACAAAATTATCCATATATAATGGAAAAATATACCATTCTCTATGATCAAATCATTACATTGCATTTAGGTTGTCACTAACATTTTCCCAAGATTTGACTAGATTGGGTCATATAGCCATTTTTAGTAGTTGATCCATAGTTTGAACCAGACCTAGATTACACTAGTTTATGTAGGACATAGGTCATGTAGTATTTTTTACCTCTAAGAATATTTAATTCTCATTCTTAGTTACTGATCAGAGTGGGGAATTCATGGGTTTTTTATCCACATTTATAAATTACTTCTTAGACTCAATTACATATCAAAGTGGGGGAAAGCAAGTATTATTTCTACACATTTATAGATTACTTCTCATTTTTAGTTCACATAATACATTAGGGGAAAATAGGGGTTTATTTCTTAGAATCTAATCAGTTACTTTGATTCAGTATAGGGGATACTCATATTGTGTATTTCTTCTTCATAGACATTATTCCAATGCATGTTTGCTTCTCTGACCAAGAAGTGGGTCAGGTCCAGGGTACATCCATTATCCACATGGATTGATCAAATAGGTTAGTATAGGTACATGTTTTAATTTTTTTTTACTCTAATAATTTAATTCCATTTCATTATTAGATTAAAAGGGGGGAAATGTACACACCCTAATTTGGTCAAGGAAACTCAAGTACTATATCTTTTATGGATCTTTCATAAGAAGTTATTAATGATGAATGAGAGTCTTATATTCATGGTCAATTTGGTATTTTTATCCTTATTATGATTTATTTTACTTATTTTTACAACCTCAATAGTTTCATATCATCCATTTTCTAGTCATAGGTTCCCCTGTCTTGATTATCGCAGTCACAACCTGGTTTTGTGTACATAGGACAATAGTGTGGACCTAGATAGGAGCACACCACACTATTGTCCACCTCAACACAATTATCTAATGATCATGTTTTTATATTTTTTTCAAGTCCTTGTCATCTTTTAAGTCCCCTATTATTATTTTATCAATCTTTTTACCTTGTCAGTCTATGAACAAGTGCTTCAGATTCAAAATAAAGATCTTTCTATATAAAGAGCTTCATAATGAATTCTATAATGAGGACTTACTAATTTGGAACATAATTACATAAAATTAGTCAATAGTATAGCTCAACACTCTACATATTTATTCATCACCACACGTATATCTTCATTCTTATTCAAAAAAATTCATAAGAAAAATTCATTCTTTTATACCATTCATGTTGATTATGCATGTCACCTAAAGGATAAATACATTCAATTTGACACTCCTACTATTAGGTTTAATTTAGGTAGAATCTAAAATAACAAGGGTTCTAGGTTTTACAATAAATAAGCTTTTCTCCATAACCCATAAGCCACCTTGTCTTCTTAATTATATATTTGATTATATTTTCTTTCATGTGTGTAGGTATTTATTAAGTGTTTTTAAAAAAATAACAAAATGGTGACATAGAAGGATGATTTAAAGTTGCTAAGGACACATGAAACACCCAAGAAGCCTCTTATTGAATCCCCTAGAGTTTTAGGGATCTTATCCACAAATTGACACTAACACAATGCATTTTCCAATAGTGCATCATGCTACTGTCAAACTAACTATGCTATTAACCTAAGGCAAGTAAGACTTTAGTTTATGAACAAAGTGACTCCTGACTATTTGTATAATATTTTCTATCACTTCCATCACTTAGTGGCACATATTCCACTCCAAACAAGTGTAATATTCATTTACATTTATAATTATGGTAAATTAAATAAATTAGTCATTTATGATATTTATATTAATTTACCCCTTTAATCATCCCTTTAGTAACTTGGGATCTATAACTATTAAATCCTAAAATGTTAAATCAATATTGAAGAGGATATTTAAGAATGATAACAAATATTTTTAAGAGAGTATCATATTCATGTTATGGCCCACTTTATGAGCTATATAATTCCATAATTTGATGAAAGTGTGAGAAGATTCATTAGAGATAGGCATATTGTGTTTATTGTAGAAAATCAAGGCAACACAATAAAAGATGTGTCTTATTCTTGAGAATCAAATAAAGGAGAAACTAGTGCAAAATGTTATTATGGTGAATTCATACTCGAAAAACCCTATGTTGATCTAATCTATTAATCATAATCAATACAAAGAGTAAGGATTTCCACCCCTATATATTCCACAAGAGCCTCTAATTTCAAAGGTTTGGCATGAAAAATATCTAGTTCTAGTTAAAGAAAAACTCCTAATTTTTAAAGTAGTGCAATTTCTACAAAACATACTGATTAACCCTTTTTAAAGATTGTGTGAGGGTAAAATAGGTAGAATAGCCTAATCAAATAAAAGAATAAAATTATTCTAAAGAAGTACAATAAGATTAATTCTAATAATATAATATATCGATTATATAAAATTACAAATTATAAAAAGTATAATGCCAATTGATATTATGATAATTACAACATGAAGAATAGATAATACTTATCTTTTTTATAGATGTGTAATCACATTTGATATATACAAAGGTGGAATTAGACACATTGGTATTTTGGATCAAGTTATTATAATCTGGTAATATTATTTTTGGAGGTTTAGAAACTTGTGTTGATGCTTCTATTTATGGATCGACACTTCTACTATGTGTACAATATTTGTTGTATTGAAAAATGGTCACTTGTGCTTGTTAGGTTTTTTGTTCACTTTTTTCTAATATATTTAGATCATGCATATATGATTTGTATGGTTGTGTATAGATGAAAACCTATTTTTTCATCTCAGGTTAGGCCACCTTACTAAATATGGGATAGTTAGATCATAAAGTTCAGTTGAGCTTAAGGATCCCTTTGTCAATGATTATTTCCTACATAGCCAATAATCCAAGGAGGACCTTAGACATATGTAGGCCTCCCCTAAGTGTGTATTTATTTTTTACAAGGGTGAAATATTCTATATTCAAGGACATGTATTGATTTATGTTGTAACTTGATAAATATTACTTGTGAGCTATTCTTTGAATGACTTATAATATGAATGATCCTATGATTGATATGGAAATAGTAAAAAATAAGGTAGTATAACTTAGTTGTGTAATTGATTGACTGGAGTTGAATAGATGCTTGCTTGGTATTTATTAGATGAATAATGAGTAGGATTTGATTTGTATTGGTACTGTACCTTTTGAAAATATCTCATAGAAGGGTTAAATAAGACAAATAGGCTAACCCATACATTTTTAAATAATTATAATTCAAATGAATTTTGAGGTTATAACACTTGATAAGGAAACTAAAAATTAAAATTAATGTTAATGTACCTCTAAGAAACACAACTGTCTAACAGGGTTAAATTTTATTTAAGGTCTATAATTGATAATGAAGAATATAAATCATGTTTTTAAGATTTATGTAGCGTATAGGTGATTTAGGTCATCATGATGATAGGGCTGGTATGAGATAAGACATTAGGCACAATGAGATGGTGAATGCAATGATTTTGGTATCAATAGGATCTATAACTAAAAGGTAGAGTCTTGTTTGGTATTTACCAAGTGTATAATATTGTGATGTTATACATAATTATATTTTTATATCTACACATATGAAATTATAATGATTCTAAATGATATGTTATAGTCATGGATGCATAAATGTATGGTTAGATTGTTCACATACTAATGTAAGAAAAAGTAGTTATAGATTTGACATATATTCTTAAACTTATAATTACTCTATGAAATGAAGACATATTTTATAATATTAATAACTTTTTTGGTAATCTATTAGACTATACAAAATAGCGAAAACAAATAACTATTTAGGTAGTCTTGTAAATGAATAACAATAAGTCTTCAGATGTTGACTTCATAATGGACATATAGATTTTAGGATATAAATTCCCCAACATTCTATTTAACTTTTGAAGTAAAATTTATATGATTCCTAGGTCAACTTGAGATAACAATGGATGACCATATCTCAACTATAGCCTTATTAAACTGAGTCTTGTAGAATATGGATGGGTAGAACCCATCAAAAGGTTACATTATGTGGAGATAAAAATAACTATATATGTCTATGAGGATATATTGAATTCATTGATATGAATACTAATGAAACACATTAACCTAAAGTAATTAGGAAAATGTGGGAATATGATGATCACATAACCATTAATGTAGTAGATAATCAACTATAGGTGCATCAAGTGATAATATCATTATCATACCCTCAAACAAGGATGAAATAAATCCTAACATCATTCTCAAGGATATTGTATAATAATATGCCTACAGAGGAGATAATTGGTTGAAGTTTGACAAATAATTAAAGTCATAGGATTTACGAAAAAAAGAGATCATGTATTTTACAACATAAAAAATAATTTTTCTATCGACCTATTAAAATAATGGAACATGTCCCATAATTTTGCATGGAATAATGAAAATCTCATTTGTGTGGTCTCAAACAAGGGCATAAGCATATTTTTTATACCAAATCAATCTGACAAATATTGGACTATATAGAACCCACACAAGAGGGAAATTTGACACGGGAAGTTGTATAGTTTATTCATGGGTATTCATATGCACATATGTTGAATTGGGCACAAGGAGACCATAAGGTAAGGCCAATGATAATTATCTATTATAATGAGATAAAATTTCCATAATACTTTTTAATTAAGTATTTAGATTAATTCATTTCCAGGGTAGAACACCATGTAACTAATATAGATCAATGAGTCAATATACTAAATATGCACTTACAGGTGTTGTTGTCATATGGAGAGTAGTTATATGTTCCAATTAATTAATTGGTAAAAGGCTTGAAAATTGATGAGATCTTGATTTCAAGTACTAATTATGATATTTGATCAATGGTAATTTTTTAAAGAAAGACAGTGCCATGAATTTCAATCTATAGATGTGTAGATATATGGTCTTCGTAGTGTGTGTAACCAAATACTAAGTGCATGTGGCTAAACATATTTTAACTACTTTTTTATGAGTATTGCACATGCACCAAGAGTACATAAAAGAGATGAATAATTGGTCACAATTCCAACATGATTTTATACAAACATTTGTATTCTAGGATGAAAACCCCAAAGTGTAGAAAAATCTCCAAAATATGAATATGTTTTAATGTATATATTGGAGAAGGATATAATAATTGTGTTGAATCAAATTTTTTAGGAGGAAGTAGATAAGGACTTGAAAAAAATATAAAAAAGTATAGGCATAACAAACATAAAGAATATATTTTTTTAAAAATGCTATAATAGGATTTTGAATAATGTAGAACATGAAGAATCTAGTTATAGTGAGGAGTAATGATATTTAAAAGGATTATTTCAGCTCGAATATTAGATAAAAGAGAATAAAGCCAATGTCATATAGAAAAATAAGGATATATAACTACAAAACATAAATATTTAGGATTAAGAAGGGGATATTGTAATGATATACTCTATTCTAAATTGGCCAAATAACATATATCAAGAAGTAGTATGAAATGCACTAGAAAATATTGGGAAAAACTTTGTACTAAATATAATAAACATGGGTTATTACTAGATGTAATAATAAATTTTAGAGGGGTTACAATTGATATGAGGTTATCAAGATGTGTTTCCTACAAAGTTTTATGAACTCAATGGTGTTGACCCTTAATTGGGAAAAATTCAAACTAAATCAAAATATTGATTAAGACCTATAAATAAGTGCCATTTAAAATCATTCCTAATAAAAATCTCAAAGTCATGGTAGAGATTGACTAGATGAAGAAATCAAGGGTGATATATTTGGTACAAAAGTAGATTGGGTAAGCCCCATGGTGGTTCAACCCAAGAATTCTAGAGAAATCATAGTTTGTGGTGATTATAGGGTACTGAATGATGCCTATGTAAATGACCCATTTTAAATTCCTTTTATAGATGAAATTATCGATTTACTTGAATGACATGAAGTATGTTAACTTATTGATGGATTTAGTGCTTACTACAAAATTATAATTATAGTATAGGATCATAAAAATACCACTTTTTAACATAGTGGGGATCATTTGCATATAAGGTAATGCCTTTTATTCTTAAAAATGTTCCTTTTGTATTATCTAGAGTTATAGTCACTGATTTTAAGGAATTCATACATGGATTTTTGGAGGTGTACCTAGATGATTAGGTTATGTTTTCCTTATTCAAATATTAGATTTCAAATCCATTAATTATTATATAAATATGTACAACTATATGTATTAAAATAAAGTTAAATAAATGCTTGTTATTTTCTCCTTTTGGTGTTATCTTAGGACATGTAGTTTGTAATGATGATATTTTGGTAAACCAAGCTAAGATCATAGTAAGTATAAGCTTGCCACATCTTGAATGTTCCTTTAAAGTGTGACTATTCTTGTGACACACTAGTTATTACCATCAGTTCATTAGGGGTACACATCTATATAAACACTAGTAGAAAGATTATTGTGCAAGGATCTAAGGTTTAAGTGGACTAGTGAATGCCATCCAACTTTCATATATTTGAAATAAATATTGGTATCAACCATAATATTGGTATTTATTAACTAGATTAATCCATTTCATTTCCATGTAGATGCGTTAGAAACTGCATTAGGAGCGATGTGACTCAACCTTAAGATGGGGAATTTAAACATTATATCCACTTTGTAAGCCATAATATTTCAATGGATCAGAATAATTACACCACCATTAAATGGGATTCTCTAGAAATGGTGTTCACATTACAAAAAATTAGTCATTATTTACTAGCTACATTGTTCATGTTATTTATGATCACCAATCTATATGATGCTTGTTAAACAAATAATGGATATACATATAATTGATGTTATTTAAAAAAAATCAATTCAAGATCAAGTTAATATATGTAGATAAAACATGGGGCCAAATCATTTTAGTTGCATACAAAATGGTCACCATACACTCATCTACTTCTAGTATTTGTAATCCCAAAAAATATGCAAGATATAGCAAACTTTATAGAATAATCTTTTTTCCTACATACTATATTGATAAAGATATAAATAAATTGGTCACATGAGATCTACCATTCAATATTATTAAAGGAATTTTGTCCAATATGGGTAAATATGGTGAGTTATGAAGGGTAGCCTTAGACCATTAGAGGTCATAACTACTAGAATAAGTGCACCAAGGAGTTCTAGGAGGGCACTTTGTAGGAAAATATACTATGATGAATCTACTAAAAATTTGTCTATGGTGGCATAATTTGTTTAAATATTTGTACAAAGTCACAAAACATTGTGGCATCTATCAATGACTAGGAAAGCAATCTATATGGATGGAATGAATTGAAATCCAATGCTACCTACATAAACATTTGAATAATGAAAAATTATTTTTTTAGGACATATTAATCTACCTATTAAATTTAATCATGCTAGATATTTAATTAATATGATGTATTAATTTATAAATTGGGTATATATTATTGTGACACCAAGTTAAAGTGCCAAAAATGTAACTATTTATTTTTATGAATATATCATAACCAAATTTGGTTATCCTTTAAAGCTAGTTGGTGATAGAGGAATGCATTTCCCAAATAACACCATAAAAAAAGTTATTGAATAATTTATTATACCACATCATAAGATCATAACTTATCATCCTTAGGATAATGGGTAAGCAAAATCATCAAACAAAGTTATTGAAAATATGCTTACCAAAATATGTAATGTGTAAGGGATAACTAGGAAGATCAAATACTTGTGATATTTTGGGTATACAAGACCAACTTTAAACATTAATTTGGATTAATTCATTTTTAGTTGGTATATGGGATGGACATAGTGA
>JARHVA010009334.1:225000-257500 GCA_037957365.1 Torreya grandis | reverse complement strand
AATGTTGAGTATTGCCATATATTATGATGCAAACTTTTTTGAGGTCACTACAGAAGAGGTCTATAATTATAAATTGGATGATATCAAAACAGACATATATGAGGATGATGAATAATAATTCTTCTTCTATAAGGTAGTGTACACCTAACACCTACATAAAAATGTTCCAGATATACTTATGGTACATATACCTACACCTCCTAAATCCAAAATTATGGATAAATTTGTATATAAGGAAGAAAGAAAATGTATAATAGAGTCCATTTTTTAAGGAAGATAATCAAACTCATCTTCATTAGTTACAATGATAACAACAACATAGATGGATCCATAACAAATAATGACAGTACTAGAAATAACATATTAGGAGGGTTCATAATGGCTATTACCACATAAACCATGCACTCATGAGACTTAAAGGAAACCACAGGCGATTGCAGAGGGCATGATAAATTTTTTTGTGAGAGAATATGTTGAGGAAGAATCTGAAGTATAAAAAACATAAGGGGAAAAAATTGTAGTGCAAAAGCTCAAATCTAAGTGCTAAAATAAAATCTTGGTTCCCATGATCTGATAAAATACACCTATTAATAGGTGTAAAGTATTTTATTGACCATCTTCTTCTCCTAATAATTCCACACATATAATTCCACTACCTTCACCACCTTAACCAACATTGTATCCATATTTCCCAACTTCAATTTTACATATATCAAGTAGTTGAGTCTAAGATAATTGGTGCACAACAATAGCATTTTTTGTTAGATAAACCTCTAGAATAAAAGCAAATAGATATGGCATATTCACAAGGTGACATTATCTATCAAAAATCACAAAAAATTAGGAAGTCTATATAAGAAGTTACTAAGGATAAGGAATAAAAGGAAAAGGATGAGTTAGAGTAGGCACAAGAAGAAGAAGAAGAAGAAGAAGAAGAAGAAGAAGAAGAAGAAGAAGAAGAAGAAGAAGAAGAAGAAGAAGAAGAAGAAGAAGAAGAAGAAGAAGGATAAAGATGAGAACTAGTGCAAGAGGTAAAAAATAAGAAATCAGAGGTTAAAAAGGTAACCAAGCATATTGCATAAAACTAAAAATAGGAGTTTAGAGAACATGAATAACAAAGGAAGAAATTTGAGGCTAACACAAAAGTTAAGGAAGCTAAAGAGAATAATAAAGAATCATTGTGCAAGTAGGATTAACTTCAAAACATTACCACTGAATGTCAAGTATTGAAGGATGATGAGTAATAAGCAATAAAATTTACATAAGAAGCAAAATAACAAGTTGAAAATGAGGAAAAGGCAAAGGTATATAAAACTTCCAAAGGAAAATAAAAGATGAGAAAATTATAAATTCACAAAAAAGACCTATGGATTGGATGGACATGAACAAGCTACACATAAAATAACAAAGGTGAATAAGGAACTAAGACTCAATATCCATCAAGCACATCTATTGGATAATGATCAGCCTAAGAAAGAGTACAAGAATAAATATGACATGACATACCAAATATTCTAGTCAATGGTAATGGGATTTGAAAGATCCACCTCCATAAAAAACAACCTTCACACTCCCTATCACATAAATTTAACACTAGCCACTACCATCAACAACTACTTCAACCTAATTGACATTAATATATGCAAGTCATGAGGTAACACTAGATGTTACCCAGTTAACTTTGGTAAAAAAAAAAAAAGAGAGAGTTTCAACATTACAAGATTCGATTATGTGGAAAGTGTATACTCAAAATATTTTTAAACTTTATCAATTACTAATGTTTTATCTCTTTTAAGAATCTATAGAGTCTCAAACTCTCTAATTTCATGTTGTAAAGGGTTCACTAGGAAAGGTTTTGGGAGACCATTGGTGATTTTCAATATTATTATTCTCTATACTTTTAGTTGCAACCAACAAAAACCTTATACGTTTACCTAAGTTTTTACACCTCTATTACACAATCTTCAAAGTATTTCACCCCCTCAAAAACTCCATTCCTTAGCCAAAACGTCTTTTTTCATTTATTAAATATAGTAGGCCTAATCTAACACTATTCTTAAAAATAAGAATGTTACAAGACTAGGTTGGCCCCAACTGACCTAGTATGGGACCTAGCTATTTTATTTATTAAAAAAAAGGGTCAATTGGTCTAGATATATTGGCTAAAAATTATTAAGAGTTTAGGGTTAGATCTTAATATATAAACACATCCTTTTCACCATTTTTGTTATAGAGAAATAGATAATAATTTATTTACACATCTACTTATCAACCATTCTACTTGATGATCCATTAATTAGGGTTTCATACTACCCTTTGAGAAAAGAATATTATCTTATGCGAGAATTATTTTGGATGAATAGGATAAGTCATATATCATATATATGACCTATATTTTTTGTCCTTAGAAACCACAACAACCTATTTAAAACCACTATTGGCCAAGGGAGAGATTAAGGATCGACAAGTTTGACTTGAATGTAAATATTCCTAATTATTGATCTACTTTATTAAACTAGATGGATTTTTATGTGTTAGATTAGGAATATGTTTCTCTCTACATGCATTAGTATTAGCTCCACATTGACTTGAATATATTTATTATTTTCTTGTTTACTTTTATTTTTATTACCCCCACATTGTACCACATACTTTGTTGAGCACTAGATTAGATTTACTTTACTTTGTCATTTACTTTCATAATAAAACATAAGACCTATCTAGGGTTATTATGTGGTATTACTTGAATAAAGGATTTAGAACCCTATCTAGTGAAATTATGTGGGAATAAACCCCTTGGTTAGGTCCAGTGGATCCATATTGGTCATGAACCTAATTATATAAATATACCAACAAGCGTGAGGACTAATGTGATTTATCTTCTCTGATCTAGGATTGATTTTTAAATCAACTTCACTTTCACTTATATATATAAATAAGTTGGGATAGAGAAGGAAAACATTACTTTATGAGAGGGAAAAAGAAACCTTCATGACTAACTACTAAAAGCATGCAAGATAATTTATGACACTTATCCAACATTAGCCATTCAAGTTTCTAGAGAGAAGGTCATATATGAGGAGAAGAAGTTCATGGCCGTTAAATTTTATTAGAAATTATTGAGATGTTATTAAAAAATTATAAAAATTCTAGGCTCAAGGCCAACACATATGAATGGATTCAAAATTTATATTTCATCTCCTTAAATAATATGAGTAAGTAGATGATACTGTGATGCATCAAACTAAATATATTTCTCATAGTATGATCGAATAGAAAATAAATGTATGTGATGCATGCAAAAATATACTTATTAACATATCAAAGCTTGAAAAATCTAATAAATAAAGTGGATCCAAACATCCCAACAAGTTGAACTTGAATTTACGCTATAAAATCTCTTTCTTTGCAAGTCAATGTAATGGAAATGATGTGTGCCTCAGAGAATTAGATGTTATAAATTCTGTTTATCAACATATAAACATAAAGATATATTTACAAGAGGGAAAATGTCACACATGATATCTATAAAAATGTAAAACATAAATCAATTGTTATAGTTGTGGATGATGAATATATACAAATAATTATGCACAACAAAGCTCCCATGCGTACACTAGTGAACATAATATGAGATGTATTTTCATATTGGTAATGATTAAATCATGATTTTTTAAATCTACAAACATAAATAAAATACATGATTGAATAGTATAAGTTCATTCCACATTGAAAACTTATATAATAATTATGATAAAACAAATATTACCAAACATTAAAACAAGTGCCTCTACCACAACAACCATTTCCAGCATCTGAATCCATAGTGAAACCATATTTATCAATGAATCTAGTAGAAATGCATTAATTTTAGCTTGAATAAATTCCAAATTTATATTCCATGCCTCCACATTATCAATAGGTAATGTAAATTCAAATTTAATAAATTTTAAAGATTGTCAATGTTTGGGAATACCATAAACATTAACAATAGGGAAAGGAATTTTGAAAACCCATAAATGGTGGCCTCATGATTATGTAAATATATTAAAAAATTATAAAATATGGTATATGTATGTAATAAAAAATGCATCATTTTTATAAATCAATCCTAACTCAGAAGATGGATCATACTTACACTTTTGATTGGGGATACATTAGATAATTGGGAACATGACCAATATGAGAATCCAATTAACTTAATTAGGGGATATATTATTGTAATAAAAAATACTAGGGAGGGTTTCAAAGCCTCTAGTCAATGATAATCACACAATAAACCTAACTAAACCCTATGTTTTCATATTCACTAAACTAATAACAAGTAAAGCAAAGAAATCTAATTTAGTGTTCTCCAAATCTTGTGGCATAATATGGGGTTAGTAAAAAAATAAACATTCATATGAGAATCTTAATTAATCTATGTATGAGTAAGACCTTAATGCATGAATAAGAAGAGTAATATTATTCTAATCCAATACTTATGCTACTTCTATCTACTAAAGAGATGAGTAAAGTTAGTGAATAATTAGCTAAAAGATGAACCCATCGAGACTTAATCTCTCCCTTGGATAAAGGGACTTCATACGAGGTTGTTTTGGTTTGTAAGGATCACTAAGAAAGGCCAAAGCATCCAAGAATTAACCACAAGACTAGATTCTCTAAGTAGAAACCATAAGCTAAGACTCCTCAAGTGTAATGGTGGAAGAGTTGATTGTAGATAGTTACAAGTGAATAATAAATCTTGTTCATTGTTAAATAATGACGAAATTGTATTTTATATATAGGTATATTTAACCCTAAGCCCTTCTAAAATTTTTGGCTGATAGGGTCGACCCAGTTGACCTAGTACTTTTATGGATAAAAATTCACTAGGTCAAAGGCTAGGTTGGCCAAGAGCTAACCTAGACCATAAATGGATTTCATCTATAAGAGTACATGGTCGAGCCAATTGACCTATTACTAAAAATAGTCAAAAGGGGCTTAAGGTGAGGAAAAGAGGATGAAAAGGTCAAAATGGTTGGAGGATTGCGTAAAAGAGGATAAATAGATTAGGATAAAGTTTTAGAAGTTGGCTGGATTGGCAATAAGTGGAAATAAAGGACAATAATCATGTGAAGTACTAATGGTCTACCCACCCCTTTCTTGATACACGTGATAAGGCATGCACTAAAAGAGATTGAGTCTTGATGGGTTCTTCTAAGATAGAAAACATCAATAATTCATAAAGTTTGAAAATATTACACGTATACATATAACCCACTCAAATATCATCACATGTCAATCAGGTGTAATAGGGGATGGTACTTTAAGAAAGAACATAGTAACACAAAACACTAAGGCTAAAAAAAATATGGTATTTTATAGAAAAAATGGAAAGTAAGTGTTATGCATACCTTTATCATTATTTGATTATTTATTGTGTTTGTAGTTTTGATTATGGAGGGTGCAAAAACTACTTTTGACAAACCCAAGAATACAAAAATAAAGATAAAAATAAACAAATGTAAGAAATCCAAGGTAATTGGTGTTCTGTGGTTCAGACATACTTAAAAATTTGGCAAGCTAGGATGATAGGTGTTATGTTAAATCAAATGACCAAGTCAAAATTTAGAGTAAATTGGGTAACTAAAATACCAAGGATACCAAAGACCAAAAAATTCAAACAAGTAAACCTTAAGAAAGGAAAACTCACTAAATCAAACCAATGATACATGTCAAAAATGATGGTAATCAAACATCAATGTAAATGTAGTAACAATCCTTACTTAAACAAAGATGGGCAAGAAAAAATGGTAAAACAAAATTGATGAGTGAGAAGTAACAATACTTACTCATTCGTCAATGGAAAAAGTTGCATAAAAGGGAAAACAACAATGATGAGTAACAAGTAATAAACCAACCTCACTCAATAATGGAAAAGTATATGAAAGTAGACATAGACCCAGGTGTCTGCAAAAAAGGAGTGGAACAACAATGATAAATGGTAAAAGGAATCATAACAAGTCTAGAAATGTAAATCCATGGTGCAAAATAAATCAATCCATAGTTTCTCAAACATTTTGTTTTGTTCTAAAGACAAATAAAACTAAAATAAACTAGTGCTAGCATGTATTTAAGATGTGAAGAAGAAGGAAATAAAGAGGAATGGAAAATATATTTAGAATCATAATTTACCTATCAAGGGGAAAATGAAATGGGTCGAGGGGAGAATGAAAGAAAAATCAAGGTATAGGAACTCTTTATCAAATTCAATACACTCAAATTAGGTTTGTCAAAACAAGGGGACTTTTTACCTTAAGGACTATGAATTATGTTTCCTAGCCACACAAGTCTTAAGTTGAGAAATGAAGGATGTAGATCATCCCATGAAGGCTACATGCATGAAAATTAAAATGGACATACCTTCCCACAATGTGTTTCCCATTCTTCATGACCCCTTATAGAGTTGTCAGTATACTATCAATATTGGATACTTTGTTGAGAAAGTAGGTAGCAACATAGTGTTTGTTAAATTCTCCTATTCCAATCTACTAGCCTACCATACCCTAATAGTTGTTCGCTCTATTATGAGGCCAAATATGTAGTTTGATCTTAAATTAAGGATATGATATGTGTTTTTTATCACATATTTTGATGTGATTTTGACTTTTGAAATTTGTATGTTGCCTTTTGTGTATCATTGCCTTTTTTTCAAATGATTTTCCTTTTAATTTTATTGATAGCATTTTTCTATTCCTCCTCTATATGCATTTGTAAAACCAAACATTGGTGATAAAGATGAATTTAATTTGAATACTTGGGATGTGATTATTAAGATAGAGAAATTTAGAGAGCATGGTGTCTAAGAGTCTCATAAATCTAGGTGAAAATAAAATTGTTATATGGACTTCGACCTTATCTTATCAAATGTAAAGTAGAAGGAAAGGAAATCAAGAGGAATGAAACATGAAATAATTTGAATTAATTCAAATCTTAAAAAATGTGATGAAGGGTAGAAAAAGAGATACAATGATAGAAAAGCGTAATTCCTTATCATAAGAATTAGGGAAATGAAGGACAACATGCTAACATATATTGTTGTGTAAATTAAATATATAAAAATAAACAAAAGTTAAAGATGATAAAAAATATAAAGAACTCATAACCATTGCTAAACATATTCTATAAAAAGGAATGATAAAATGGTGATTTTATTTGGAGAGACAGGTCCTATCCATGGTCTTAAACTGCATATCATAGAAGAGAAACCCATGAGGGTGCCAAAAAGTATTTCGAAAAATAAATGAGATCAGAAAAATATGATATTTGTGAGGAAGTATAGGTCTTATCCATAGTATTATATTATAACTCACAAAGAGAAAACCCAAGGGGTGCCAAAAAAGTGTGAAAAAAAGTATGAAAACAAAGAAGACTATAGTACATCATGAGGAAGACCAAGTCCTATCTACAGTTTTACAATGCAAATCATGAGAAAAAGGGAAACCAAAAGACCTAAAATGAAGGACTAAGGTTTGTGAAAGAGAGAGAGAACTATTGCAAATATGGGCCCCACTATTTTTGGGAGTATTTACCTTTTTTATCATGAGTGTAGTCTAATTTAAGGACAAGATTAGCAATATTAAATGTGCAAATTTTAACACATTTGTTGTGTTGTTTGTCAATATGGGCCTTGTGTTGGAGATTATATTGAAAATTATAAAGATGGTGTTCATCATCGAGATCAAGAGGATGAGGGAAAGATTCACATAATTATTCACTAGCTATGATACTATGAAGAGATATATGAAGAGAGGGAAGATCAACTTCTAATGAGAGGTCTAACTCAGAACTATAGACTAGAGAGAGTGATGTTTCCCTAGTGGAAGTACTATGCTATTTTGATAGGCCCAAAGAGTAGGATAGAGATGAAGATGCCAATTTATGTGGATTTCATGAATTGTCTTTTGAAGATTTTTTTTAATAATTTTATTTTTGGCCTCAGCTTGACCATTACATTATGAATGATAGGGTGTGGAGAATTTATGATTGATTTTAAATTTAGAACAAATTTGTTTGACATATTTATTTTTAAATTTACCACCATTATCTAAAATGATAGTATGGGGAGCACCAAAGTGGAAAATGATTTTATTAAGGATAAATTTGGAGATGTTTGTACCAATGACATTGGTAAGAGGCATAGCCTCAACGAAATTGGTAAATTATTTTGTAGCTGTGATGAAAAAGACTTGCTCATCTTGAGAAAGAGGTAATTTTCCTATGAGATCTAATCCCCACATAGAGAATGACCAAGGAGATTTGATAGTTTGAATCTCGACTGGAGGTGATTGAATGAGATCATCATGAAGCTAAAAAGGAGTACAATTTTTAGAAAATTCAATAACATCATTTTCAAGAGTGAGCCAAAATTATACCATACATAGGCATTTGTGGGTTCCAGCATGTTTGCTATAGTGACCACCACAAATGTCCCCATGTTCTTGTTCAAGAAGATGAGGGACTTCATCTTGAAAAACACCACAGAGTAAGGTACCTTCAAAATTGAAATAATAAAGGATTTTATATCAAAATACATACATTAAATATTATTTAGGAGTATGAGTGTGAGTCTTTTTAGGGGAGTCTAAGTTGGGAAGATACTTTTTGCTATTCCAAAAATTGAATGTTGTCTTTATACCACAGGCTTTGTCGAATGGTGACAACATCAAAATGGTAGATAAATGAATCTTATGGTTGAGTAGAAGCTAGATATTTTATTATTTGTATAAGAAAATGGGATCATTAAGAACTTGGTGGGGATGAAAAGAAGATGTTGAAGAAGCAAGGGAATCAATAATAGTATTTTGATATCGAGAGATAGGATCAATGGTGAAAAAATGAAGTCTTTGGCAAGAGTAGTTATAATTTAATGATAATAAATGAGATTCTCAATTTTGCATTGGTAATCACCATTGACTTGGTGGCAAATAAGCTTTGATATCTAAGATAAGAGAAACTCTCATGCCCAAGATTAGAGCTTCATACTCTACCATATTGTTAGTGATGTCAAATGTTAAGGAAAAAGGTAAAGGAATTATTTTGAAAAGAGGAATTGTAATAATACAACCTTCCCCAGATACTTAAATTCATTTAACACCATCAAAGTGAAGGGTATAAATATCCTAATGTAAGTCAACATTATTTTTATGAAGTTCTTCAATAACTACTTTTGGTTTACTAGTATAAGGGAGAATAGTTGATTCATCAAGATTACTTGCTTCAAGATTAGCAGTGAAGTTATGGAAGTAATCTTAAAGATAGATATTTTGATTAACACATTCAATATAGATAATGTTATCATCAAGAATAATATCTTGAAGTTGATTGGTAGCTAACATAGGAGCTGTGGTAAGCTGATCAGTTATGATTTGTCCTTTGACAATTTTTTGAGTAATAATGTGGAGATCAAATTTCATAAGGAGGACCATCCATTTGCCAATTTTATTTCCTACAAGAAAGTATTTGGATAATAAGTGATGAAGGTGGTTAGAACTAATGATGACATAAGTGGTCTGGTAAATCATGTAATGTCAAAGCTTTTATTCTATAAAATATATGGTTAGAAAATCACTTAACTTTTATATAATGTTTCTCATAATCGATGAGGCCTCAGAAGATGTAGTAGATGACATACTCTCTTCAATTACCATCTTGTTGGGAAAGCATTTCCCAAATTAATATGGGTGTGGAAGAAGTATATAGGATAAAAGGTTGATAATTTTAAGGTGGTTGAAGCGTAGGTGGGTGAAGCAATTATTCTTTAATGTTTTCAAAGTATTTTTGACAAGGATTCATCCATTATAAATCATTACCTTTTATTAAGAATAAAATTTATGGAAAGGATAAGGTAAGCCATTTCATAGATGAATCATCCAATTGTCCTAAATTTGATAAGATAAATGCACATGTTGAGAATGAAATGAGAAATATGCATGTTAAGAATAACACTAATCCTATTAGGATCAACATCAATGCCACAGAGAGATTCTAAGAATCCTAAAAAAATTCTAGATGTGACACCAAAGACACATTTGTAAGGATTTAATCCAACTAGATATTTAAGAAGATGGTCAAAGATGAGTTTTATGAATTTTGAACATAGAAATTAGGCCATCCAAATAATTTTCCACAACTTTGTGGATAAGATCAAGAAATATGTGAGTCATTACTCATTGATAGGTGGTTCCATCATTTTTGAGGCTAAAGGGCATTTTAACATACTAATAGGTGCCCCACTCTATGCTTAAAGTGGTCTTATCTTGGTCCTTTGGGGTAATGTGAATTTGATTCTAGCTCAAGAAGCCATCCAAAAGAGATAACATTTCATAACCAAATGCAGAATCGACAATGGCATCTGTCAAAGGTAAAGGCAAATTATCCTTGGGATAGGTGATATTAAGATTATGAAAATAAATGCAAATGTGAATGACCATAGTGACCTTTTCTTGAATGGTAATTATGTTATAAATCCATTCAGAATAGTCCACTAGTTTGATAAATTTAGCATTGAGAAGTTTGATGATTTCTTTATGACATAAAGTGGAAACTTTTGGTGGATATTTATTCTACTTTTGACACACATGTTTGGCATTAGGATAAGTGATGATGTTGTGAACCATAATTCTAAGGTAAATACTAGGTATGTCCTTATAGGACTAGGAAAATATCTCAAAATATTTATCAAAAAATAAACTAAATTTATCAGATTCGGTAGGTGAGAGTTCATGAAAAACTACAATTGGTCGAGGGAATGATGGAGTACCATATTCAATGTGAGTATTTTTTTTGATAAGCATAGGATTTACATTTTGGAATTGGTATGGTGCATTAGGTAAATAGGAAATTAGATTAGATTTAGGATCAATGCTATTAACTATGTTGTTAAATAAGGGGTTTTGGTTTTGAAATTCCCAAGTTTGTGATGTTGTTGAGGAAGTTGAGGTTCTGAATCATGAAGTACATCAAAGAGAGATTCATCACCAAGAAAGCTAGGAAGAGGACTATAATACTCAACATATACCTCAATATCAAGAATCTAATTACCATGGTGGTCATATTCATAATGTATCTACTAGACATCAGTGGCCCTATCATCTAGTGTAATCTTAAGATTATGATAAGTATATGGATTAGATGGCATTGGTGTGTCATTAGTTTCTTTGATGGGGGAAGAATCATATGAGATGATGGGATTAAAAGGTGGTATAGGAGATGCAAGAATTTCTAGAGGTTTAGAAGGTATGGTTTATTCTACCACCCATGGAGTATCAAGAGTCAAAGAATTACCAGGAGGCACATGACCTATAGGATTTAAGTCACAATCCACGAAAATGGTATGAATATCCTAATTAAAAGCATGGATTTGATCTAAGGTTTTCTTATAATTTTGAACATCCAAATATTGAGATTGAGCTTGGGCCATTATGTAATTATCATCATATGTTGGAAAAATTATGTATGCTTGAGATTTAGGTGAAGTTTTAGAAAGTGAAATCCTATTATTATTAAATTCATGAGGAGACATGATGAGAGGATATTTAAATAATGTGTCCAATCCATAATAATTACATGTGAAGACCTCTTTATGTAAATAAGGTTCCTAAGAATTACATGGAGGGTGAAAATCAGTGATATCATCAATGAGTGGAATAATATGGTCCTGGGGTAATAAAGAAGGAGGAATCCACTCTAAAATGTAGGGGGTAGCTTGGTAATATTTCAAGTATGTTACAAATCATTAGGTTCATCACCATCTAAATCAACAATATTGACTTATAAATTAGGATTAATGTTGATGAACTTAGGTAAGGGATCACTATTGATATTAGGAATGGTAGGAATACGATAATGAGGTTTTGGATTAGGTATTTGAATAATCCAAGGTTTGGGATCATCCTCATACTTATACCATTTTCCATTATATAATATTTTAATGCATTGGCTGTTGGAATAATTAATGGCCGTCATTATATGAGTCCATGGATGAGCAAAGAGCATGTTATAATATAAGGGTAAGTCAAAAACCATAAGTTTAGTTTAAATGGTATTAGGTCTATTTATTAGGGGAAGCCATAATACAACCAAGTGATTTTTTATTAATATTATCAAATACATGATAGGTAAGGTGGGTTTCCTTGAGATGATCCATGTTATAACCAAGTTGTTGGATAAGCCACAAATATGTCACATTAGTACTAAAGCCTTTGTCAACTAGGTGTTTATGAATAAGGGTAGTATTAATGGCTATTCTAATGAATAGTGGTTGATCATTAACCCAAAAAATAATTTCATCATTAATCATGTCCTCTTCAATAAATTCAATAGAAGTCTTGAAAGAAGGAAAAATGGTTTCAATAGTATGTACATTGGTAGGTTGAGGTTTAATAGGAGGTGGTTATTCATCTATAGGAGATGGATCTTTAATTTATTGTAATTACTGCACAAGTAAATTACAATGATAAGGGTAATTATGAACTAAATCCATAAGTGGAATCCTACAAATCATAATGTTAAGCTCTTCAATAAAGTTTCAATGAGATTTAGAAGAAAAACCAACATGATGTTTAAGAGGTAAGGTAGATATTTAAGGAATAGAATTAGTTGGGGGTTTGAAAGGAGGATATGGTTCTTCAGGGGATTCTAAAGCTAGATTTGTGGTTGTAGTATCTTTAAGAAGTCGTTCTTCCAAATATGGTTTCCTAAGTTTGATCATAGGATATTTGTGAGCCATCTTGAAAAGATAATTGTCCTTGGTAGTGTTAACATATTAATAATTGTTTTAATTTTTATCATAATAAACATCAATGACACAAACATCCTTGGTATTCTATTGATTATTAGCTGTGGAAAATGATTTTTTATTGTTTGATGTAGAAGCTTTGGAAACTTATCATTTTTGAGAAGCAATAGTTTACTCTTGATGATGAAGGTTGATCATGGATTCATGATGAAATGAATCACCAAAGATATAAGAAATAAAAAATTTAGTGATCCCTCTATAAGATTCATGGAAATGACCAATGTTTTCATGGAACCAAAAAAAATGATTAGGGTCATACCACTTAGGAGGATTGTAAGCATAAGTAAAAGGTTTAGAGGGTGGTAAAAATTATTTCATTTGTTTCATGTTGAGTGGTGTGTGAGAATATGAATAAATGTCATATTTGACAACTCATGGTTTGGTTTGTAGAGTATTTCTAGGGATATCATTAGAAAATATTTGAAAATATCCTTTAAGAAGTTTAGGATTCGTTATGAATTGTTTCATGATAAAGTCTTATTGTTTATCTTGGTGAAAATATTCATTTAGTGTTTAGGGAGCAAAAGTTTGAACCTTTTATTGAAGAGAAGGATTTAAATCAATGATTAAGAGTTTAAATAAAATACTATCAGTCATGTTATGATCAAATTTATGGGCTGGAGATTTACATCATCTGATGAAATCATGAGATGATTCGGTGTGAGATTGCTTAGCATTGATGAAGTGGCTATGCAAATTTTTAAGAAGATCATTATGTTGAAACTCTTTAACTAAAGGATTGACTAAATCCTCAAGTTATGAAATGGAATGTTTTAAAAGTTGGTGTTACCATTCTAATACATCACCAGTGAAGGTTTTGACTAAAATTTTATTTATGGTAAAAATATTAGTTTGGATCCACTCTTTGTAACTATTAGTAAAGGCTTCGATAAATAAGGTAGGGTATTTAGTCCCATCATGCTTGATATTTGGATATATGTTAAAAATATCAATGGACATAATAAATGAAGCTAAAGGCTCAGTTGGAATAGTTTGAAGCATTTTTATATTCATTATAGGTTGAGGAATAACATTTCCTAAGGCATCTCTAAGAGTTGGAGGAATATAATTGGGATTGAATTTAGGATGGATAGGTGGAGATTGATTATCCATATTAATCAAATTACATTATAGTTACATCATTTTAAAGGTATTATAAGTTTGCATTATGTTCATTTGTTGTATGACTTGTGTAAGAAGTTGAGTCATATCAATTGGTAGGTTGGTGTTTGTAGGAGCACTCCCTAAATTTGTTTTAGGGAGAGAGTTCTTAGTAGATGGATTATTAGTGGGATTATTGATTATAATCATATCAATTGCTCCCACATTAGTTTGAATATTTTAAAAATGAGAATTGTTTTGATAGGTATAAAAAGGATTAGATCCACCTACTTCATCTTGAGGTTTGATCTGTACCATCTTGCAAGCCATAGATGAAGGAGGGGAAGAGGTGTCCCAAGATTTATGGTTATCTTGGTGGGAAAAGAGAGGGATAAGTGAACATTCCATATAGTATCTAAATAGATTCAGGTTGTCTAAGAAGATTCTGATAGGGGTACCTCATGATGACTTGAGAGAAATGAAAAAATCTGAAAAATAGATAAATGATTTTGATAGATAGGGAAGTTAGTAAGAGTATAGAGTGAATGGAGTCAACCTAGTACTATAAACTAGGGAAAAATGATCCTGATAAGAGTATAGAGTTGACTAGGTCGACCTAGTACTACAAACTGGGTTTAAAAACTAAGAAAATAGGGATATAGATTTGACATGGTTGACCTAGTACTATAACTTGGGATAGAAAATAAGAAGGGAAGGATATAGAGTCAACAGGGTCAACCTAATACTATATCTTGAGGGTTAGAAAACAATATTGTGTTAATAGGTCAACTTAGTAATGTAGGTAGGGGAAACAAATAGTCTATAAGAGACTGTGTCAAATGTAATGAAAGTGTGATATATATAAAAAAAAATTGCAAATACATTTAAAATCAAGAAATTAAAAGAAATATACAATCAATTGGGCTAATGAGGATGATCCAATTGGGTCACACAACACAAAACCTTAGACCAATGATATCCAATGAATTTTTTTTCAATACAACATACAATTGAGAAAAGAACAAGAGGTCAACTTAGAAATTAAATACTAACTAATTGGTCATCTTTAATGTTGTTAGATTATTAGAGTATGATTTTAAGTATGATATTAAGTTGGCTAAAAGTAAGGAACTAAAAGTAATCTACGGATGGATTCAGAACATTTAAGCTGAAATGGATCTTTGTTAACAATAACACTAGCTTGGTATTGGGGCCTACCTCCTCACTTGACACACTACAATGATAATGGTATCAAGTGATTTACCAATATATACCATTAACTACGTGCCTAAACTTGGATATAAAATGAATTTGGCTTCCCCATTGGTGATGGAATCCAAGTAGGTAGGTCTTGGGAAGACAATTGTTAAATTTTAATTTTGATATTATTTGATTTAGTAGTGTGTGCAATAAAGATAAAAATAGTTTAACTAAATGGTATATTTAAAAACCACCTAAATATTCTATGTGAGCTATTATAAGCACACAAGCAATTGAAAGTGAAAGTGTGAATTAATTACTAGCATATAAGTGTTAATTCTAACTTTAAAACATAGTGTAGTGTTAGTTTAGACAATAGTCTAGGCAAATATTATATTATAGAGTTAACAATGTCACTAGTATACTATTAAAGCAAGGGTGTGTTAAGAACTATGTCTATAGCTTTGACCTAGTATTTTAGACAAAAGATAGAATACAAAACTAGGTCGACCAGGTCAACCTACTTTACTATATAAGGGAAACTTAAAAGACTATAAACTATGAAAAATAGAAGTGTAATAAATAAAAACATTGATAGAGAAAGAGAGAAAAGAACCTTCGTGTGTTGGAAGATGTAGAGGAAAGTTAGATTTTTGTTGAAGTGCCTTGATTTTTACCTGTAAATTCTGCCAATTATGGTGACTAGGTCAACCTAGTTTTACAGTTCCCTATTTGTTGAAGCCTATGAAGATGACTATATCGATAGTGTCGACCTAGTATGTTTTCTATAATTTTGTAAGTTTACTACGTCAACCTAGTCAACCTAGTAGCCTATTTAGAAATTAATAAGAGTATTATGTCAACTTGTTCAACCCATTAACCTATATATGATGAACACTTGTATAGATTAAATAGAGTCATCATGATGTGACTGTGTGTTAAAGATGTGCACAAAAGTTAGAAACTATAGTGGCCCTCTTGACTTACTATCACAAAAAAATGATAAAATAATGAAAAAAATGAAATAAAACTTTCAAGGTTTAGATTCACATCAGGTTTACATGAATGTATGTATATAGATCAATCCTAACCCAGAGAAGATGGATCATACTTACATTTTCAATAAGGGATAAATTAGATAATCAAGAATGTGGCCATTATAGGGATCAACTAGACCCAATTAGGGAATATCTTATCATAATAAATAATACTAGGGAGGGTTTCAAAGCCTTCAATCAAGCATAATCACATGATAACCATAACTAAGCCATATGTTTTCATATTCATTAAACTAATAACAATTAAAGAAAAGAAATATAATGTAGTGGTCACTAAAGCTTGTGGCACAATATGGGGGTTAGTAAATAAAAAAAAATTCATAGGATAATCTCAATTAAGCTATTTATGAGTAAGACCCTAATGCATGGAGAAGAAGATTAATATTATTTGAAGCCAATACATATGCTACTTTTATCTACTAAAGAGAGGAGCAAAGTTAGAAAATACTTACCTAAAAGATGAACCCATCAAGACTCAATCTCTCCCTTAGCCAAAGTGGATTAAAAATATGTTATTTCCTTTTGTAAGGATCACTAAAAAAATCCAAAAAATCCAAATCTTCTCCACAAGACTAGATTCTCCAGTCAAAAACCCTAAGCAAAGGTTCCTCAATTAGAATGTTGGAAAAATAAATTTTAATTAAGTGCAAGAGAATAATAAATCTTGTTCATTGGTAAATAATGATGAAATGATCTTATATATATAGGAGGATTTAACCCTAAGCACTTCCAAAAATTTTGGCCAACAAGTTTAACCCATTAGACCTAGTACTATTATGGACAAAAATTCACTAGGTCACATGCTAGGCTGGGGAAGAGTTAACCTAGACCCTAAATGAGTTTCACCTAAAAGATTATAGGGTCAACACAGTTGACCCAATATTATAGACTATCTAAATGGGTATAAGGTGAGGGAAAGAGGGATAAAAGGTGGGAAATGATTGGAAGAGTGTGAAAAAAGGAGAAATAGCTTAGGGGAATGTTTTAGAAGCTAGTTGGATTAATAATAAGTGGTAATAAGAGACAATAATCATGTGAAGTACCAATGGTCTACCCACCCCTTTCTTGGTGTACCCTATAAGGCATGCACTCAAAGAGATTGAGTCTTGACATGCTCCTAAAAGATAGAAAGCATCAATAATTCATAAATTTTGAAAATATTATATGTATATAGTATATTGGTACATTGATTAATTGAAAACTTGAAAGTGTGGATAAATAGTGCACAAAAAGTGAAAATTAGTAAATGACACTTAGAGTGATAAAGTGTTGATAGTAAAATATATAATTTAAAATAACATATGAAACACCACCATATCCATACTTCAACACACTTCCTATTGCTTTTTATTGATATGGGACTATTATTTAAGTATGATAAAGTGTTGATACTAGACTATATAATGTAAAATAATAAAGCTTTGTATAAGTGACAAGTGTGTGATGTATAGAATTTTATGTGATGTATAATATTTTATATTTAATTAAACATTATTTGATATATAAAATGACTTTAAGAATATGAAAATAATTATTTGGAAAGTGAAAGGTCTAGAATATTAAGATACAAAGTCTCCTTGAAGCTCTATATATAATTGCAATGTAAAGATAAATAATTTTGACTTTGAGAGATAATATAAATATCATTTGGTGGTTTGATTTAAAGTTTTATATGTTGTTATATTCACATTATTATCCATATTATTCTCTAAAATACACATTTAATGTAATGAATATGTATGATCTAGGTTAATAAATGGCATATAATTGAATATCTAATCACTATAAATGAAACGATGTGACATATCCCCATTTAGGTATTATGATATTGTAAATAAAATTTCACATGAAAAAAACCTATCATGTTATAATAGGAATTTATAGGAACTTATAATCAAAAATATATAATTTAATTACACTTGTAACATAGTTTCAAAAGGGTCTAAATCAATCTCATGAATGAGATTGAAATATCTATAGTAAAGGAGAAATGACATCATCATTAAATAGATGGAATTTATCTACCCAAAATATTAAATAAGGTGGTTATATGTTTGATGTAATCCTTCATTTTAAATTTAATTCAACCCTTAATAAAGGTATACTGAATGAATATATTTAAAACTCTATGAATATGGCCACAAGTCCTCTCATGAGCCAATTGAGGGGTATTAAGAAGGAACTAGTTCTTGAAAAATTTAGATGATTTGTCTCTAAACATAAAATGGATAAAATTATGGGAGACTGGATAAATAATATATATTTATAACCAATTCTAACTAGTCTTTTAAAGTAGGTTATAAAGTAGAAGAAAACTTATCTATTTTTCTAGGATTTTAAAGACTATGTTATGTAATATTCAGAGATTAGATCATGTGAACTAATGAGTGTTTTCCTCCTTATTCATATTAGTTTTATGTTAATATAAATTTTAATATTTTTGTGCATATAAAAATAGGATTCTCTCCCAAGCTCACTAGTGCATAGGGAGCATGCATTCATTATCATGAATAAACTCCACTATATTGAAGTTTGTATAAAACATCTAGCTAGAATTTTAGGATTTCATACATCAACTTGTTATATAATATATTTTACTTGATGAAACTAGAGGCATAAAATTTTGATGATCACAAGAGAATGAAACTTAACATAAAATAATATATATATGGTATTTATAGTAGAGTCTCAACCCTGTTTGATGATGCAAAAGTCCCAACAAAACAAAAATAACACTGATGACACCACCTTTCCCACCTCATGGTTGTAAAACTAAAAAACATTATACCAAATGAGTTTGATAAATATTCAATTAAAAATATTGCATTTTTAATTCTTGAAAATAGAGAATATATAAATCTAGAAATTTATGATGAGTATACCAAATGATGTACTTATATGACATGTTTAATAAGCATATAACATTAAAATAGAACACTATCATGAAATATTATTTATGTTCATTACATTTGTTTCCTAGCAAGGGTCGAATATATATTTTGGAAAAGTGTTTCTAAATTTTGGCATACATTTATATTTTAGAAAAAGGTAACATTGGTTTAAAATGTAGTCAACATAATATTTCACTAACGAGGGGCTATGATTCTAGTGAACTGCAATCCATAAAAGGAGATGATGGATTTAATAGAGGAAGTAAATAATAAGATGTATCTTTAAATCCCACTAAATTAATAACCTCTATCTATTGATAATTTGAAATGATATTAGATGTTATAAGAGTATTATAGATGACTCATGGTGGGGAAGATGTGGGGGTTGTGGGAGAGAAGGTAGTCTAAGATGGACCTAACACATAAGGCAAGGGTTTAAGGTTAGTTGATGTCACCTTTTTAATTTTTTAATTTTATTTACTTTAAATGGTAGTCCAACCATCATTTTATTCTTCATGAGATTTTTCATTTTCAATAATTAGTTTGGGCAAGTGTTCTTATTTTGGAAATGAGTAGGGGTAAATATTTAATCCTATACCCAACCAATTTAAAATGAAAATAGGTATTAAGAAGATTTTTATATTTCAATAATTTTAAGATAAATGTTTTTTAATTACATATCAATGTATCTTTTATGGTCCTTATATTACACCTTTTATGGTAAGCATGCAAAGTAAAACTTGTTTTGGTCATGAAAAATAAAATGGCCTATGGGAGAGATAAGATGGCAAAAGAATGCATAGAGGGGAAGTAAAATTTTCATAGATTCAATTTAAACATGGATTTTAAGATTGAGATTATTATTGACAAAAAAAATATAACAATATTAAAATAAGTAGGATGTTTTTGATAATCCATGTGTCTTGTTTCATAATCATTGTGAAGTGTTCAAGGTTTGAAAAGTGAAACATAAAATTCACTTAGTCATATTTTGAATGGATTCCAATGTGAACACTACATGTAAGCAAATTTGGGTAATATTTATAATATAATATTTGTATGATTTTCACCCATAAAATAACTTATAATGATATTATCAATATCAAACAAAACTATAATGATATCAATATTTGTTTTCCATAAAGAGAGTAACATTAACTTGTGGAATACCTTGGAGATACATTTTCACACCTTCTTGAGTTTTATTATTGTAATCCCTAATAAAAAAAATCAAGATTCTAATGGAACCTATGAGGCTATGGTATAAATAAATTAATATGCTCATATGCCAACTAGATAATATATACACAATAAATTCAAAGGATACTGTGTAAGGACACCTAAACATAAAATCCATCTTGCATATTTTGCAATAATATGTAAGACATTTGGAAAGACAAGATTTCATAGCACTTCTCATAACATTTTTTACAATTTAGAATTGGAATATAATGTGAAATATAAATTAATATATGTAATTTTACTTAGATGAAACATTTTTAATATGTAGTAATGTTAAATTTTGAATGGGGAAAGTTGGACTTCTTTGTGTTATATGTAGAGTGATATTAAAAATGAAGAGGAATAAAAAAAACCAACATAAATGTATATTTTTCCATGTTTTAAGAGCATACAATTTAAGCCAAATGTTTGTTGTTTAACATATATCAATTCAAATTAAGATTGAACCTAACGTTTGTTAGAAGTGTAGAAATGTAACCAAATAATTAAGATTTTTAGTTAGCATTTAGGGTTATATGTTTTTAGTGAGAGATAACACATCACATGTATTAGGATTTATACCAAAACCAAAATATTTATATTTAAAATTTATAAAATAATGCATTAAATTAGAAAATATTACCTTATAAAGTAGAGAAAACCACAAATCTGAGATGAGATTTGATAAGTGGTGAAAATCAATGGACAGAAAAAATACACAATCTTTTATAAGCTTATAAAAATAATCATTCCAAATATAATAGCATGTATAATCTTAGGATAATAATATCCTTAATCCAAAATAACATCAAGGATGCAAGAGAATGACTTAGAAGAAAAAAAATGAGTTATGTGTTGAGAGTGTAGTCACAAGTGTTGAAGAGGAGAAAATGAGAGCTCTTTATCAAGAGATAAGAGGCAAAAGTAGTTACAAGTACAAGTTCCATCATGTGTGTCATGTGTCTATAGTCCTTTTACTAGTGGGGAAGATATGTGTTCTATGTGGGATGAGTGGAGTTACATGCAAGTAACTTCAAATCTAATACATAGAGAAGAAAGGTGAGTGTCACCTCATAAATCTAGATTAAATACATTTATAAATATAAAAAATGCACACATATAACTAGAATTAGGATAAGCCTAGAAATGTATAGTAAGGAATCAAATTATCTAACACTCCTTAATCTTAAATTGGGTTAAAAAAGTGGAGAAAAACTTGACAAATAAGAAGAGATTTGAAATTACATAATACTCCCCTTTAATAAGAACCTCCTTTGAGAGGAATTACAAAATTTTAAATAATAAAGAAGAGAAGGTGCTGCTAAAAGTTTCAAGGAAGAAAGTGTGATCACCAAAAATCTCCAATAATCTTATTTAAACAATATAGTTGATCCAAAATATAACAAAGCCAAAACATAAAAAGGAATAATCCACAAACCTGAAAGATAAATAATCTACCACTAATCTCTCAAGTTAGATAACCAATATGTCCAAAAATATTATATACATACAGAATGTAGTTAAAGTAAATGTACATAAAAAAAGTTAATTGGAGCAAAGACAACTTCCATCATAAAGTGCAATATCCATCACAAAAACAAGTTAGTGAAGTAATCAAAACATATATCCTATGTAATAAAATACAAGGAATGCAAAAAAATAATTTAGCTAATAAAAATGGAGAGAAATAAGATGTGTCACTTTTAAACGATAATATACATTGGAATAATTATCAATAGAATATATATTTAAGTCTTTAGAAAATATAATTTATTTAATAATTTAAATAGTTTTACCTTTGGAGGTAAGAGATAAAGATATTTTTAAATAATAAAAAATATCATGGGTGGATTTACCATAAGATATATATATATATATATATATATATATATATATATATATATATATATATATATATATATATATATATATACATACACGCACACACACACACACACATACATATACACAATATATATACAAAATATATATGTATGTATATGTATATGTATGTATATGTATATGTATATATATATATATATATATATATATATATATGTATATGTATATGTATATGTATATGTATATATATATATATATATATATATATATATATATATATATATATATATATATATATATATATATATATATATATATATATATATGTATTTACACACACACACACACACACACACATATATATACATATATATATATATATATATATATATATATATATATATATATATATACATACATATATATATATATATATATATATATATATACATACATATATATATATATATATATATATATATATATATATATATACATACATATATATATATACATACATATATATATACATACATATATATATATATATATATATATGTATATATATATGTATGTATGTATGTATGTATGTATGTATATATGTAAATATATATATACATATATATATATATATATATATATACATATATATATATATATATATATATATATATATATATATATATATATATATATATATATATATATATATACACACATATACATATACATATACATATACATATATAATGCTAATGTTTTCCACAATGTGTACAAGGTTTCAAAATTTCATTAGAAGTAGTATATTCAAAATAAGTTGCATAATAAGTCATTCAACGTAAAGGATAATAAGATGTCAAATTTACACTAAAATTAGTAGAATTATCAAAATAGTGACCTTTATAATTTACATTTTAAGTAGGAAAAAGAAGTTCATGAATACTAATTACACACATACCAAACCCACCACCCATGTAGCTCATAGAGTTCATAATTTTCAAGTCAGGTTTGGTTGAAAAAGTTTTCACATGAATTTGAGTTTATTTAGAAGTACAATAAGATTCATCATTATTATAGCTATTAACTTTAGTAAAATATGAAAATGTAATATTTAAAGCATCAATAGAAGATTGCATAGTTATCATTTATTATTAAATATTATTTTGAAGTGTAATAACTGACTTATGCAAATTATAAATTGTATTATTTTGACATTTTATTTCCTATTTGAGAGTAATAATTTATTCATATTTAAACTTTATTTTATCAAAGCATTTTGAAATGATAAAAATTGACTAATTTGAACACCATATAAATAAAATCTAAGCTTTAAAAAAATGATGCTTAATAAATGATCTTGCCAAGGATGATTTAGAGTTCAATTAATTTGTAAATATGAATCCACACTAAAAAAATGCCAATTTGATTTAAAAAACCAAATTAAGATAAATCTTCAAGAAAACATTGTTTTAAATTGAATTAAATTTCAAATGTAATCCTACATAAAAAATAAATAAAACTAAAGTAATATGAAAGTTGCCTTTAGATTAGATTAAATGTGATAAAGGTGGTATTTGACAAATAATCACTGTTAATTGTTGAAAAGGTACATAACTAAGGAAAAATAAAAATGCATATTAATAGTAAATTAAACCATTAATTTGAGTGAATAAGAGGTAAGGAAGGTTTAGTAATATCATGAAATATTTATAAAAAATCCCTTTTGGTTAAAAAGAAAAAAAATCAAAATGCTACTTGAGATTTTTGACTTATTTTCAAAAGCATTAGTTTATATAATATGTCCAAAAAACATATATTTAATAAACTTATTCTTAAAATAAATTCTACATTAAAAAAAACATTATAATTTTTGTTTCTTAAAAAAAAAAAAATTGAAAATGCAAATGATTATTATGAGTTTGAATCATACCAAAATAAATATGTTTATAAAAATAGAAAAGTGAATCTTAAATTCAATAATATATTAAGGCACTTAATAATGCTCATTTCTTAAAATAAAATCATGGTTTTGATGGTTTGTATGTAACAATGGTCTAAGTTTTTTGAAATTTTGACAAAATGATCTTATATGGAAGATTGAAAAAACCCAAATTTTTTTTAGAATAAAAAATTTCTAATGAAAATATATGACTCTTATTTAGATTAGTTTTTAATGTGACAAGTTTTTAAAACAGCATTAAAATTTTTTATTAAAAAAAAATCATTACCAATATTTAGTGTTAAAACCAATGCATATTTAAAGTTGATTATTATGACAAAGGTGAAGTAAACCTATTTAAAAGCATTTAATGGTAAAAAAAATAGAAAGTTAAAAGACAATTTTTTCTCCACCTGGAAATCTACAAATTTATCAACATTCAATATTAAAAAATATGTAGCTCTAATACCATATTAGGATTTATACCAAAACGTAAACATTAAAATTGAAAATATAATAAATAATGCATTAAATGAAACAATATTACATTGTAAAATAGAGAAAACCATAAATTTGAGATAAGATATTTGGTAAGTGGGAAAAACTATTGAAAAGTAAAAAAAACCCATAATAGATTAGAAGCTTGCAAAAAGAATCACTGCAAATACAATAGCACATGTTATAATAAGACTTAGAATAACAAGAATGAGTTGTGTGTTGAGAGTGTAGTCAAAAGTGTTGAATAAGAGGAGCGGAGAGCTATTTATGAAGATCTAAGATAAAAGGAGTTGCAAGTGCAAGCTCTAACACGTGTGCCATGTGTCTCTAGTCTTATTACAAGTAGGGAGGATGTGTGCGCCATGTGAGGGGAGAGGAGTTACATGAAATTAACTCCAAATCCAACAAGTGGACAAGAGAATTGAGTGCTACCTCATAAATTTAAGTTAAATACATTTATAAATGTAATAAATTTACACACATAAGTAGACTTAGGATAATCTTAGAAACCTATAGGAAGGACCCAAATTAAGATTAATTATCTAATAACATGGATGCATATGTGGCTATCTGAGTAAATTTTATGTACGTTTGGTTGAAAAAGTTTTCACATGAGTTTGAGTTTATTTAGAAGTACAATAAGATTAATCATTATTATAGCTATTAACTTTAGTAAATATGCAAATTTAATATTTAAAGCATCAATAGACGATTGCATAGTTATCATTTGGTATTAAAAAGTATTTTGAAGTGTAATAACTGACTTATGCAAATTATAAATTGTATTGTTTTGACATTTTATTTCATGTTTGAGAGTAATAATTTATTCATATTTAAACTTTATTTTATCAAAGCATTTTGAAATGATAAAAATTGACTAATTTGAACACCATATAAATAAACTCTAAGATTTAAAAAAATGATGCTTAATAAATGAGCTTGCCAAGGATGATTTAGAGATCAATTAATTTGTAAATATGATTCCACACTAAAAAAATTCCAATTTGACTTCAAAAATAAAATTAAGATAAATCTTAAAAAAAACATTGTTTTAAATTGAATTAACTTTCAAATGTAATCCTACATAAAAAAATATAAAACTAAAGTAATATGAAAGTTTCCTTTAGATTAGATTAAATGTGATCAAGGTGGTATTTGACAAATAATCACCGTTAATTGTTGAAAAGGTACATAACTAAAGAAAAATACAAATGCATATTAATAGTAAATTAAACCATTAATTTGAGTGAATAAGAGGTAAGGAAGGTTTAGTAATGTCATGGAATATTTATAAAAAAGCCCTTTTGGTTGAAAAGAAAAAAAATCAAAATGCTACTTGAGATTTTTGACTTATTTTCAAAAGCATTAGTTTATATAATATGTCCAAAAAACATATATTTAATAAACTTATTCTTAAAATAAGTTCTACATGGAAAAAAAACTTTATAATTTTCGTTTCTTAAAAAAATAAAATAAAAAAATTGAAAATGCAAAGGATTATTATGAGTTTGAATCATACCAAAATAAATATGTTTATGAAAATAGAAAAGTGAATCCTAAATTCAATAAAATATTAAGGCACTTAATAATGCTCATTTTTTTAAATAAAATTATGGTTTTGATGGTTTGTATGTAACAATGGTCTAGATTTTTTGAAATTTTGAAAAAATGATCTTATATGGAAGATTAAAAAAACCCAATTTTTTTTTCGAATTAAAAATTTCTAATGAAAATATATGACTCTTATTTATATAAGTTTTGAATGTGACAAGTTTTTAAAACAACATTTAAATTTGAAAAAAAAATAATAATAAATAAAAATAAAAATAAAATCACTACCAATATTTAGTGTTAAAAATGATGCATATTGAAAGTTGATTATTACGACAAAGGTGAATTAAAAATATTTAAAAGCATTTAATGATTAAAAAAATAGAAAGTTAAAAGACAATTTTTTTTCCACCTCTAAATCTACAAATTTATCAACATTCAATATTAAAAAATATGTAGCTCTAATACCATATTAGGATTTATACCAAAACGTAAACATTAAAATTAAAAATATAATAAATAATGCATTAAATGAAACAATATTACATTGTAAAATAGAGAAAACCATAAATCTGAGATAATATATTTGGTAAGTGGGAAAAACTATCGAAAAGTAAAAAGAACCCATAATATATTAGAATCTTGCAAAAAGAATCACTGCAAATACAATAACACATGTTATAATAAGACTTAGAATATCAAGAATGAGTTATGTGTTGAGAGTGTAGTCAAAAGTGTTGAATAAGAGGAGAGGGGAGCTCTTTATGAAGATCTAAGAGAAAAGGAGTTACAAGTGCAAGCTCTAACATGTTTGCCATGTGTCTCTAGTCTTATTACAAGTAGGGAGGATGTGTGCGCCATGTGAGGGGAGAGGAGTTACATGAAATTATCTCCAAATCCAACATGTGGAAAAGAGAAGTGAGTGCCACCTCATAAATTTAAGTTAAATACATTTATAAATGTAATAAATTCACATACATAACTAGACTTTGGATAATCCTAGAAACTTATAGGAAAGACCCAAATTAAGATTAATTATCTATTAACATGGATGCATATGTGGCTATTTGAGTAAATTTTATATATGTTTTGTTGAAAAAAATATCACATGAATTTGAGTTTATGTTGAAGTACGTTAAGATGCATCATTATTATAGCTATTAACTTTAGTAAAATATGCAAATTTAATATTTAAAGCATCAATAGAAGATTGCATAGTTATCATTTGGTATTAAAAAGTATTTTGAAGTGTAATAACTGACTTATGCAAATTATAAATTGTATTATTTTGACATTTTATTTCATGTTTGAGAGTAATAATTTATTCATATTTAAACTTTGTTTTATCAAAGCATTTTGAAAATGATAAAAATTGACTAATTTGAACACCATATAAATAAAATCTAAGCTTTAAAAAAATGATGCTTAATAAATGAGCTTGCCAAGGATGATTTAGAGATAAATTAATTTGTAAATATGAATCCACACTAAAAAAATGCCAATTTGACTTAAAAAATCAAATCAAGATAAATCTTAAAAAAAAACATTGTTTTATAATTGAATTAACTTTCCAATGTAATCCTACATAAAAGAATTTAAAACTAAAGTAATATGAAAGTTGCCTTTAGATTAGATTAAATGTGATAAAGGTGGTATTTGACAAATAATCACCATTAATTGTTGAAAAGGTACTTAACTAAGGAAAAATACAAATGCATATTAATAGTAAATTAAACCATTAATTTAAGTGAATAAGAGGTATGTAAGGTTTAGTAATATCATGAAATATTTATAAAAAAGCCCTTTTGGTTAAAAATAAAAAAAATCAAAATGCTACTTGAGATTTTTGACTTATTTTCAAATGCATTAGTTTATATAATATGTCCAAAAAACATATATTTAATAAACATATTCTTAAAATAAATTCTACATGGAAAAAAACATTATAATTTTTGTTTCTTAAAAAAAAATAAAAATAAAAATTGAAAATGCAAATGATTATTATGAGTTTGAATCATACCAAAATAAATATTTTTATAAAAACATAAAAGTGAATCTTAAATTCAATAAAATATTAAGGCACTTAATAATGCTCATTTTTTAAAATAAAATTATGGTTTTGATGGTTTGTATGTAACAATGCTCTAGATTTTTTGAAATTCTATCTAAATGATCTTATATGGAAGATTAAAAAAACCCAATTGTTTTTCGAATTAAAAATTTCTAATAAAAATATATGACTCTTATTTAGATATGTTTTGAATTTCACAAGTTTTTAAAACAACATTGAAATTTAAAAAATAAATAAATAAAAATAAAAATCACTACTAATATTTAGTGTTAAAAACAATGCATATTGAAATTTGATTATTATGACAAAGGTGAAGTAAACCTATTTAAAGGCATTTAATGATTAAAAAAATAGAAAGTTAAAAGACAATTTTTTTTCCACCTCAAAATCTACAAATTTATCAACATTCAATATTCAAAAATATGTAGCCCTAATACGATATTAGGACTTATACCAAAATGTAAACATTAAAATTGAAAATATAATAAATAATGCATTAAATGAAACAATATTACATTGTAAAATAGAGAAAACCATAAATCTGAGATAAGATATTTGGTAAGTGGGAAAAACTATTGAAAAGTAAAAAAAACCCATAATATATTAGAAGCTTTCAAAAAGAATCACTGCAAATACAATAAAACATGTTATAATAAGACTTAGAATAACAAGAATGAGTTGTGTGTTGAGAGTGTAGTCAAAAGTGTTGAATAAGAGGAGAGGAGAGCTCTTTATGAAGATCTAAGAGAAAAGGAGTTACAAGTGCAAGATCTAACACGTGTGCCATGTCTCTAGTCTTATTACAAGTAGGGAGGATGTGTGCGCCATGTGAGGGGAGAGGAGTTACATGAAATTAACTCTAAATCCAACCAGTGGAAAAGAGAAGTGAGTGCCACCTCATAAATTTAAGTTAAATACATTTATAAATGTAATAAATTCACACACATAACTAGACCTAGGATAATCCTAGAAACCTATAGGAATGACCCAAATTAAGATTAATTATCTAATAACATGGTTGCATATGTGGCTATTTGAGTAAATTTTATATATGTTTGGTTGTAAAGGTTTTCACATGAGTTTGAGTTTATTTAGAATTACAATAAGATTCATCATTATTATAGCTATTAACTTTAGTAAAATATGCAAATTTAATATTTGAAGCATCAATAGAAGATTGCATAGTTATCATTTGGTATTCAAAAGTATTTTGAAGTGTAATAACTGACTTATGCGAATTATAAATTGTATTATTTTGACATTTTATTTCATGTTTGAGAGTAATAATTTATTTGTATTTAAAATTTATTTTATCAAAGCATTTTAAAATGATAAAAATTGACTAATTTGAACACCATATAAATAAAATCTAAGATTTAAAAAAATGATGCTTAATAAATGAGCTTGCCAATGATGATTTAGAGATCAATTAATTTGTAAATAAGAATCCACACTAAAAAAATGCCAATTTGATTTAAAAAATCAAATTAAGATAAATATTTAAAAAAACATTGTTTTAAATTGAATTAACTTTCAAATTTAATCCTACATAAAATTAAAATTTAAAAAAAAAAAAAAAAAAAAGAAAACTAAAGTAATATGAAAGTTACCTTTAGATTAGATTAAATGTGATAAAGGTGGTATTTGACAAATAATCACCATTAATGGTTGAAAAGGTACATAACTAAGGAAAAATACAAATGCATATTAATAGTAAATTAAACCATTAATTTGAGTCAATAAGAGGTAAGGAAGGTTTAGTAATATCATGAAATATTTATAAAAAATCCCTTTTGGTTAAAAAGAAAAAAAATTAAAATTCTACTTGAGAATTTTGACTTGTTTTCAAAAGCATTAGTTTATATAATATGTCCAAAAAACATATATTTAATAAACTTATTCTTAAAATAAATTCTACATGGAAAAAAACTTTATAATTTTTGTTTCTTAAAAGAATTTAAAAAAAAATTGAAAATGCAAATGATTATTATGAGTTTGAATCATACCAGAATAAATGTGTTTATAAAAATATAAAAGTGAATCTTGAATTTAATAAAATATTAAGGCACTTAATAATGCTCATTTTTAAAAATAAAATCATGGTTTTGATGGTTTGTACGTAACAATGCTCTAGGTTTTTTGAAATTTTGACAAAATGATCTTATATGGAAGATTAAAATAACCCAATTTTTTTTAGAATTAAAAAATTCTAATGAAAATATATATCTCTTATTTAGATAAGTTTTGCATATGACAAGTTTTTAAAACAACATTGAAATTTAAAAAAAAAAAAAATCACTACCAATGTATAGTGTTAAAAACAATGCATATTAAAAGTTGATTATTATGACAAAGGTGAAGTAAACCTATTTAAAAGCATTTAATGATGAAAAAAATAGAAAGTTAAAAGACAATTTCTTTTCCACCTCAAAATCTACAAATTTATCAACATTCAATATTAAAAAATATGTAGCTCTGACACCATATTAGGATTTATACCAAAATGTAAACATTAAAATTGAAAATATGATAAATAATGCATTAAATGAAACAATATTACATTGTAAAATAGAGAAAACCATAAATCTGAGATAAGATATTTGGTAAGTGGGAAAAACTATTGAAAAGTAAAAAAAACGCATAATATATTAGAAGCTTGCAAAAAGAATCACTACAAATACAATAAGACATGCTATAATAAGACTTAGAGTAACAAGAATGAGTTGTGTGTTGAGAGTGTAGTCAAAAGTGTTGAATAAGAGGAGAGGAGAGATCTTTATGAATATCTAAGAGAAAAGGAGTTAAAAGTGCAAGCTCTAACATGTGTGCCATGTTTCTATAGTCTTATTACAAGTAGGGAGGATGTGTGCGCCATGTGAGGGAAGAGGAGTTACATGAAATTAACTCCAAATCCAACAAGTGGACAAGAGAAGTGAGTGCCACCTCATAAATTTAAGTTAAATACATTTTTAAATGTAACAAATTCACACACATAACTAGACTTAGGATAATCCTAAAAACCTATAGGAAGGACCCAAATTAAGATTAATTATCTAATAACATGGATGCATATGTGGCTATTTGAGTAAATTTTATATATGTTGTTAAACCTTTTTAATTTTTTTGGATTAGGTTTAAATGGTAGAATAACCTATACAAAAATATTAATAAAAATATTCTAAAGAAGGCCAATTAATTAAAAACTCAAATAAATGAATATTATGTATTAAAATTTTGAGTTCTAGTAAATATGGAATGTACATTCAAAAAAAGTAATTTAATTACATAAGCACTATGGGGAGAAAATACTTATCATATCTTAAATGTGTAGGTAGATATGAGAAGTGTCGGGGTATAAATAAATGGGAACACAATTAACACCTAGTCATCAAATTATATTTTGTTTGGAGGGATAGATACTTGCATCAATCTTGGGATATGTGTGTCAACACGTGTCATGATATCAAGTTGATAATAATATAGTATAGAACAATCACTATATTACGGAGTTAACACATAGATATTCTCAGTTTTTTTATCACCTTTCTACTAATAGATCTTTTTCATGTGCACATGTCATAGATTACTATATGTGGATCAAACCCTAGCTCTCCACCTTAGGTATTGGTAGCTTGCCAAAAACTAGGCTAATGGGCTCATGGTTTCGAATTGACCCCAATGACTCCTCTATCAATGGGCACTGACTATATGGCCAATACTTTTAATAAGGCCTCAGATATATATCTATTAATCCCTTAATTATTGTCATGTGTGCACTTAACAGTTAAATGTACTATATACAAGGGTATGTAATGATTTAACTTGTAACTTTACAAATATTATTTATGTACTATTCTTTGAATGATTTAGACCTATAATATGACTAATCCTATGATTAATATGAAAATAGAAAAGAATAGGGTAGTATAACTCACTTGTAAAATCAATTGAATGAGATTAAATAGGTGTTTTATTACTATTTTATAGATCAATAATGAATTGAATTATATTTGTATTTAAACTATACCTTTTATAAATATCTCATAGTAGGTTTAGTAATACAAGTAGATCAACCCATATGTTTCAAAACATTTACAATTTAGATGAATTTTAAGGATTAGAAACTTGATAAGAATATGGACACTTGTGTTGATGTTTCTTTATGTGGGACAAAAGTATTTAGTAGGCTAGGAAGCTGTTGAGGATCTAAAACTAATAATGAAGGATATTTATCATGTTTTAGGATTTCTATGTATTTCTATTAAATAAGGTCATCATAAGTAATAT
>JARHVA010009334.1:207500-220000 GCA_037957365.1 Torreya grandis | reverse complement strand
ATACAACCATCTTAAAGCATAGTCTGTTAGGATCCTTGGATATAATTTGGTCAAAATTTTATTATTACAGGCAAAATTAATACATGCCACATAGAATGACCAAAGATGCTATTTAGGATCACCCTTAACATCATAAAATGTGAATTTATGTGAAATAAAACTAGTCACCAAAGGGTGGAAATATATCTTAGGTGCTAGAAGATTATGTAACACATCCTGTGAACTAGTAGCATGAAGAAATTTTATATCATTATGTTCAATATTGGTAACCTTAGCTTCTAAATCTTGAATAACTTGGAGAATTTTTTTGTACAATATATCCATTGGGATTGAGATTTGAGATTTGAGAAGCCACCATATGGGATGAAGACACCACCTACGTTAATATAGGTATTGAAATTGATAATTTAGTTTAATTATTAATTATTCCCATAGAATATGTAGCAAGAGTTGATTGACTCTTGTGGAGTAATGGTTTGAAAACATATCTAGTGCCCCACTAGATGTAGCAAGTAATGTTATGCTTTAGGGGAGGGAAATTTGAAGGAATGTGTTATAGGCATATATATTAGCCCTAATATTTGTATCGATAGATATATATTATTGTTCAATAAAAACATTTAATTTTTGAGTTTCTAATATAGTATCAAGGATTTTATGGAGATCTTTAGGGTTTTCACGAATGCACTCTCAAAATAATGTAATAGATTTACCTTGTTCTTGATATACTTATTCATGATCGTTATTTCCATGTGTTTAATTATCCTCCTGATTATATTTATCTTGTATATTTTTTTCATTATTTTTATCATTATTATCACTCTCATTATTAGAAAAAAATTGGCATGGTATTAGGTTAAGATGTTTTAGGTGGCCTAAGGGTTATCTCAAGATATTCAATAGGTGATTTAGGAGGATATCCACTAGATACAAAATCATATAGTCTCAAATCCTCTTTAAAAATAGCTACATATCTAAGATCTCACCAAGAAATTTTCAACACAATTTTAATGGAGTCAAACAAACATTGTATGTGAAAGTTATGCCTTGTTGAATATGGAAAAAAATAAGAAAAAATATAACATAGTGTAAACATCATTAACTAGTTGGACATATATAACCTAACACGTGGACCAATAATATATTTGACCATGTCACTCATTAATTTTGACCAATTTATACAAGTTCCAAAGAAAGTTCCACATAATACATGGTCTCATGACCAAGTTACAAGGGATGAAGTTCATCTATTAAATACCTTTTGATTGTTATCCCCACCAAAGTTGGATAAAACATTATCCAAAACACCAAAAATGCCCCCTCGTGATCTAATGCATTGGATTTTGGGTGGGGCTAAACCCCCTCACCTCATATGGTCTATTTTTAATTGCCAACAACAAGGTACACTATATTTAGAAAACCAAATGTAAGACATTGTATTTATCCATTATTTTTGGGATGTCATGATAAAAATAAATGATATGAAGCATTTTCCAAGGTAATTTAAATTCCTAACATTATGAAAAATGGATAATTATTTAAACCATAAATTAAGGGCCTTAGAAAAATATAAAAGGGTTAATTTTATAATTAAAGACAAAAGAAGAAATATTATAAGTATTAATCCCTTGTAAATACTAACAAGATGAGAACACAATTTCTTTATACATGATATTATAGGAGTAGCACATTGAAGGATAAGAAACCATTGCACAAATATCCTATAGGCATTAAATAGAAATTTTAAGCCCCTTATTTGGATAAAAATCAAGCTTTTATGTCTATGTTGTTGGAATATCAATTACAAGCCAAGAGCAATTGCACATACCTTTAAGAGATATTACATCAAACTTGTGTAGCCCTTCATTGATGAGAGATAAGCAAGAGATAGTTTGAAAGATCCAAGTCAAGAGCCATAACTAGAACCAAACTTATTAGATAACATCATTCACCTTTTTAAAAATCAAGAACCCCTTATTAGGAGAATTTTATGTAAGAAATGGCATTTTTTCATTATTTAATTGATTGATTTGGCCTTTGAGCAAACCCAAAGACATCCTAATTTTGTGTGAGATTTGTTATCAACTTAATTTGTAGATCATATATATTATTCATTAGTTGTTTCTAATTTTAGTTTTTAAATACCAGATGTTAATCATTTAAGCCAATTTTCATGTTAAATTATAGGAAACTTAGAAAATTGTCATAATAATCGCAAATGAAGAAACTAGTAAGTAGTTAAATTAACTAAATTTTTAAGATCATGTTTGGTATCTAGGAATTTTTCTAAATGGTTTTATAACACTTTTATAATTGTGTTAGTATTATTCCATTTGTGTAATTTTAATTTTAAAGTGTAGGTTTTTTGGTTGCAAAAGTACAACCATGGGAAAAGCTATGATTAGAGAAAAGCTTTAGGAGTTTCAAATCATAAAGCGAAAGATTTATTAGGAAAAATATACATTAAGAAAATTATTTCATCCCTTGGAGGATGAGATATAATATTTTCAAGATCAACTAATGTTCTAAGGATAATTTCTATTGGGAATCATTCAGGAGTTACAACTTGAGTTGCAAGCCAAAGAATATATTTGGCAACGTTTTAGAATGGAGAAGGAGTGGAGGAGAAAAAAGAGTCTACCATGAAAATGGGACCATCCTCTACCAAAAATTCATAAACCATGACTGAGGTATGTATAGTAAGTAATTCACCATGTTCTCTTTCTTCCCATCAAGCTGTAGATGATTCTTTGGTTGAATTTGAGAAGCATACTTGTTGTATTGGCTCAAACTTGCTAATAAATATGGTTTTTTATGGAAAGGGACTTGGAATCCATGGAAAAGAAATGAATAATTCCATATAGGCTTAGGAAAGACATTTTTTATTAGTTTTGGGATATGTTTGTGGAAAACAATAAGTTAGAGAATGGTCAAATATAGTTGAAGCAAGACAATATTCTAGAGAGCCTAAGCCATTAGCTCTTAATAAATATCCCACATAAGGAGATGGCTTACCATCACTCCATTATGGTGAGAGTGAATGTAATCTAGAATCAAGAAAGTGACAACCTTTCAGTAATAATAAGATCATCTAAAAATAATTCAAATAATGTCCAAAGTGACATGAACATCACAAAGGAAGAGGCAACACATCTTCCCCTCATCAAACTTGTAAAAAATATAGCCCTAAAAGGTATGATAAGTATAAGTATTGTAATATTTACTTATATTATGAGAATAATGTCAATTTAAGACAAATATTTGATATGCATATCCAAGTTTTTTTAATGGATTGAGTAACCACTGTGTTTCCATGTGTTGGAAGAGAAAGTCCATAAAAAAAATGTCTATGTCCTTAAAGAGGAAGGAGACTCTTTGTAAAGACCACTCTCCGAGTCAAATGTGGAGAATGGAAATAAGGGATTATTACCAAAGAAAATGGGCAAGGATTATTTCACTAAATAAAATATGAGTGTCCATTGGGATGAAAAATATTGAAAACTTCATTCACAACTTCATCCAAATATAAGCAAGAGGAAAATTGTGCAACCACGTACAAGAAAAGAGGATGCTCAAACCCTACAAAGAAATATGTATCATATGAAATATTTATTCAAGCATAAAAATTATAATAGGAATCCAATGAATAATCCCATATACCAATATCAAATCCCATCAAGAGGAAGGAAGCCAAACACGAGCATCTACTAGATTCATTTGATAAGATATTATTTGGTTTCATGGATAGTATATTTTCATAGCTAGGTTTTATTTAGCATGCTTATGAAAAACATCCAAATCACTCTTTAGGTTTCCATTGATGAATAATAATTAAGGATACTAACCCCATTTGTATGAGCAAGTGTGAAGATACATCACTCATTGAGAGTGCAATGTGGAGTATCCATCCAAGTTGAGAAACATATAATGGGCAACCCATTATAAGAGGATGTATCATTTTATTTTCTATTTTCATGTTCATGTTTAAATTAATGTTAGCATGTTTTTGTTACCATGTATTATATAATTTTTTAAAATGGGTAAGGAGTTACTCTACTAAGAGATAATTCAAAATAAATGTTGTCCATGTTAGACAACAATTGAGAGACATGTTGGTAGGCTAAAGTGTGTTTTCAAGATGGAGATAAAGTATAATGAAATCAACATGAGATATGATTCCATGGTGGGTATCACTCATAAGAGAAATATATACATAAAATATTTTCAAACATTAATAATTTTTTATGCTCTTTATCTTACAGGAACCCATCGAATCTCAATCTCTCTGAGTGCATGCCCTAAAGGGTGCACTGAGAAAGGAGTGAGTAGACCATTGGTAATTCTTAAGATTGTTGTCCATTTTTACACTTTTTATCTAAAAATGTGTCTCCTAAAACCATTCCCATAAGCTTTTCCTCCTATTTTACAACCTCCTCGAGTCTTTTACCATCTTCATTAGTCCTTTCCCTGACTTAAACCCCTTTTTGGAAATTTATATGACATAGTCCACCACATCAACCTTGTATTGTTATTGAAAAATATTATTAGGTACCAAGTTAGTCCATGGATAACCTAATCAATGATGTAGTTTGTTCTTTTCAATTACAATACTAATCCAGCCAAGTCAACCTTATCAGCCTAAACTTTTAAAAGGGTTTAGGGTTAAATCCACCTATATAAACACATTAATTTCACCATTTATAAGAGAAGATAAGAGGAAGTAATAAATATTATGCATATTATTATCAACTATTATACTTGAAGAGCAATCTTAAGGTTTCATACATTATTTGGATATACATATCTTATCTTATGGAGAAGTATTTTGGATACATTAATAAGTTGTGTAGCCTAGAGCTAATTTATCCTTATCATCCTTACATACCAAAATAACATCTTATGAATCACCTTGGCCAAGGAAGATATTGAGGCTCGATAGGTTCATCTTCAAATCTAAGTACTCCTAACTTTGCTCTTCCTTTGTAAGATTAGATAAATATGAGTTGACACTTCTCTTCCATGCATTAGTATTGCATAAACATTGATGTGAGTATATGTCTCTTATGCATGTTTAATTATGTTTTTTATTACCTCCACTTTTTCCACAAGCATTGGTGAGAACTAGATTATAATTTTTGCTTTACTTGTTATTAGTTTAGTCAATATGAAAACATAGGACCTAGTTAGTGTTACTATGTGGTTTTTCTTGATTGAAGACTTTAAAAACCTAGCTAGTGACATTATTTGTGGTAAGAATTACCTTAGTTAGATATAGTAGATCCATATTGGTCATGACCCTTATTATTTAATGTATCCCCAATCACAAGTGTAAGTAAGATTGATTTGTATTTCTACTGCATTTCCCATTGCATACATTTTTGTGAACTTGACATGAAATCTAACCCTTACGGGTTTTATTTAGTGCTTTAATTTCTATCATTTCATTATTTTCCCATATTTTTGATATTGTATCAAACCAGATGGTAGATTTCTAACTTTTGTGTGTAGGTTTAGGACATAGTCTTATCAAAATGACTATATTCTTTCTATGTAGGTTTTCATTAGATACAAGTTACTAGATTGGGCAGGTTAACATAGTACTCTTCTCTAGTTCTAGATAACTAACTATATCAAAGATGTCAACTTAGGCTTTTAGTCAACATCTAGATGAAAACATTAGGTCAAATAGGTCACCTTAGTCCTTTAGTCATCATCTAGATCAACAAACTAGGTTAAACATGTCAACTTGGCCTTTTATTCATTATCCAGATCAACAAACTAAGTTGAATATGTCCACTTAGTCATCTTATCCTACTTTAGCGCACGTGGTTTATAGAATAGGGTTGAACTAGTCGACTTAGTTTGGAGAATTTGAAAGTAGCATTTAAGGTACTTGACCAAAAAAATTCCAATCCTAATCATATTCCAACCCACTAAGGTTCCTCTCTTTCTCTCTTAGTGATTTTAATACTTCATTTTAGTTTAGTTTTGTACAAGTTAGAAGTCTTCAGAATTACAGCCCTACAACAAACTATGTTGATTTATTCGACTCAGCTTTGTAGCCTATCATCCATCGAAAAGAATGAGTGAATTTGCTCAACTCTATTCTTAAACACTTTTGATTCTATATAATAGTATATGTATGTAATGAAAAATGCATCATGTCTATAAATCAATCCTAACTCAGAGAAGATAGATCATACCATACACTTTTGATTATAGATACATTAGATAATTAGTAACATGACCAATATGGAGATCTGCTAGACCTGATTAGGGGACCTCTTATCACAATACATTATGCTAGGGAGGGTTCTAAAGCCTCCAATCAAGAAAAATCACATAATAAACCTATCTAGGTCCTATGATTTATATTCAATAAACTAATAAAAATTAAATTATAATTTAGTTCTCACCAATGCTTTTTACACAAATTAGGGGTTAGAAATAATAAATGTAAACATACATAAGAGACATATACTCATTTCAATGTATACAGAGTCCTAATTAATAGAAGATAAGTGCAAGTGCACATCTATCTACTCTTACAAAGGAAGACCAAGGTTAAGAATACTTACCTTTGAAAATACACCCACTAAGCCTCAATATCTCCCTTGGCCAAGGTGTTTTGTAAGAGGTAATTATTGTAAGTAAGGATGGCAAGGATAAATTAGCTTTAGGCTACACAACCTATCAATTCATCCAAAATATTTATCCAGAAGACAATATTTGTATCTCTAAAGAAAGTATGAAAACCTAAGCTTACTCCTCAAGTATAATGGTGGATAAGCATATGTGTAATAGCTCTTACTTTTTCTTCTATTATATAAATAATATAGGTAGATTTAACCCTAAGCCCTTATAAAAGTTTTAGTTTATAGGTTTCACCCAATTGAACTAGCATAGTTATGGATAAAAATTCATTAGGTCACATGCTAGGTCAGCTAAAATCAAACCTAAACCATATATAAATTTTACTCAAAATTGTATAGAGTCAACCTAGTCAACCTAGTATAGTAAACAGTCAAAATGGGGCTAATAGAAAATAGGGGGATAAAAGGTAGAAAATGACTAAGGAGTGTGCAATAGAGAAGAAAAAGATTAGGGATAAGGTTTTTAGGAGAAAATTATGTAGACAAAAAGTGGAAAAAGGGACAATAATCCTATGAAGCACCAATGATTTGCCCACCCTTTCTCGATGCACGCCTTAAGGCCTACACTCAAAGAGATTGAGATTTGATAGGTTCCTATGAGATAAAGAGTGTCAGTAATCAATAAAAGTTTGAAGATATTATGTGTATACGTATGCCCCAATCAAATATCATCATGTGTCATATAATTGCAACACATGATGGTGCTTCGAGAATAGAACATGATAACACATAATGTTGATGTTAAGTGAAATGAAATAATGAGCAAATAATATAAATGAAAGGAAAATTTTGAAAAACACATACCTTTAATTACCTTAGTGTTGTAGATAAAGGAGGAGACTATAAGAGAAATGAAGGTGTCTAATGTGATGAAAATTAGGTGACCCTATAGAGATTAGTGTAAAAAATAGCCAAAAATCAAAAAAATTAGAACATAAGCATATAATAGTGGAAATAATTCTCTCCTACACCATGATTCTATAAGATTTTAGGATTGTTAAAATGGGTTAGAAAAAATGAATATATGAGAAAAATAAAGAATTTGGTGAAAAATATTTGAAAGGTAAGGAATTACAAAAATTAAGTTTAAATAGGGTGAAAGGGAAGTAATTTGTTATTTTTGACTTGTGCGTGGGAGAGACAAAAAAAGAAGCAACAAAGATAGGATGATGAGGAAATGATATCCAAGATGAGAAGGAATCTCAATGGTTGTAGTGGGTACAACATAGGTAGGCAACTGAGATTTTAAACTTGTTTATGAATATTTTATTAAATTTAAGTGTTTTATAGAAATTTGTAATTTAGAGAAATTATAAGAACTAAAATAAACCCATAAAAGTTTTTAAGGGTAGAATAAACCAAATAGGGAAATTGGTTTAAAGGGATTAGAGTAATAACTACCAAAAGGCATTTATTACTAGAAATGAAAGGGGTCAGTAGGTAGAACCAAGTCGGTCTAGCTGACATAGTATGCTAAAAATTTGTTAAATCCACATTTCCAACTTAGTATGCATGTGCTGACTTGGTTTCTTTTTCATGATACCAAATTAGTATATAACTACTAACTTATTAGGATAATCCACTTTGATAGTTTAGTAATAAGGGGGGGAGGGGGGTGGTTGGTGTGGGAAAGTAAAGGGTCGACTTAGTTTGTTAAGTCAACCTAGTTAAAATGAAGGAATTTTTTGTCAACCTAGTGTTTGACAAAGTGACTATGACAGTACAAACATACATAAAAGACGTTGAAAGAGTGATAAAAAGGCCTAAAATGGCCAACTAAGTACTAAAATGACTATAAATGCTAAAATAGGTCAAATAGACAAAAAAGGAATAGATTAAAGTAAATTAGGATAGTCTTTGTTAAAATTTGAAAAGAATGTATTTTTATTATGAATGTAAATTAGGTCACATCAAGTTCATGAGAATGTATGAAATCATAAATTCATCATGTCTATAAATCAATCCTAAATTGGATAAGATAGATCATTTCATACACTTTTAATTGGGGATACATTAGATAATCGAGAACATGACCAATATGGGGATCCACTGAACCCAATTAGAGGATCTCTTATCAAAATATGCAATGATAGGGAGGGTTTGAAAGCCTCATGTCAAGCACAATCATGTAATAACCTTAGTTAGTTCCTATGTTTTATATTCACTAAACTAATAACAAGTAAAGTCTAGTCTAGTGCTCACCAAAGCTTGTGGTACATAGTGGGGATTAGAAACAATAAAAGTAAACATGCATAAGAGACATATACTCATGTCAATGTATATGGAATCCTAATACATGTAAAATAAGTAAAAGTTCATATCTATCTACTCTTGCAAGGGAGGAACAAGGTTAGGAATACTTACCTTTCAAGACAAACCTGTCGAGCCTCAATCTCTCCATTAGATAAGGTGCTTCACAAGAAGTTATGTTAATATGTAAGGATGACAAGGATAAATGAAATATAGGCTAAATAACATATTAATTCATCCAAAATACTTCTCTAGAAGACAAAATCCATATCTCCAAATAATTTATGAAAACCTAATCTTATTCCTCAAGTAGAATGGTGGATAAGCAAATGTACAATAGGTCTTACTTCATATCTTCTTATCTAAATAATGGTGAAATGAATTTGTATATATAAGCATATTTAATCTTGAGCCCTTCTAAAATTTTAGGCTAAGAGGGTTGACCCAGTCGACATAGAATAATTATGGATAAGAATTCACTAGGTCATGGACTAGGTCGGCCAAGAGTAGACCTACACCTAAATAAATTTCACCCAAAACTATACAGGGTCAATCCAGTCAACCTAATATAGTAAATAGTCAAAGAGGGGCTAAGGTTAGGAAAAAGGGGATGAAAGGTAAAAAATTATTGAAGAGTATGAAATAGAGAATAATAAGTTTAGGGATAAGATTTTTAGGAGACATGTGTGTAGATAACAAGTGGAAAAAATGATAACAATCTTGTGAAACACCAATGGTTTGCCCACCCCTTTGTCGATGCACCCTTTAAGGCATTCACTTAGAGAGATTGAGACTTGATGGGTTCCTAAAAGATAAAGAGTATTAATAATAAATAAATGTTTGAAAATAGTATGTGTATACATATGACACACTTAAATCTCATCATGTGTCATGTGAGTACAACATGGGATTACACTTCAGGAATAAAACATGATAACAAATAATGTTGATTCTAAGTAAAATACACTAAAGAGGAAATAAGATAAATGAAAAGATAGAATTGAAAAATTCATACCTTTACTTACCTTGGTGTAATAAATAAAGGAGACTGAGAGAGAAGTGAAGGTGTCCAACGTGAAGAACATTAGGTGAATCTATAGAGATTAGTGCAAAAAATAAAAAAAATCAAAATATAGGCATATAGTAGTGGAAATAATTCTCTATGATGTCATGATTTGAGAAAATTTTATGGTTCTAAATATTTGGATAGTAAAAACAAAGATATGATTAAAACAAGGATAATATGTGAAATGTAAATAATTATGAAAAGTAAGTTTACATAGGGTGAAAAGGAAATAATTTGTTATTGTTGACTTGTGTGTGAGAGAAAAAGAGATATGAGAGACCAAACGAGAGGAAATATAGCTAGGATGACAAGGAGATGATAGCCAAGATAAAAGTGACTCCCAGTGGCTGAAATGGGTGAAATATAGGTAGGTAACTAAGAATTTCAAACTTGTTTTTGAATATTTTATTGAATTTAGTGTTTTATACAAATTTGTAATTTAAATAAATTTTAGGAACCAAAATGAACCCAAAAAAGTTGTTAATGGTTAAAGAAACCAAATATAAAAATTGGTTTAAAGGGACCAGAGTAATAATTATTGAAAGCCATTTATTATTGGCAATGAAAGGGGTTGGTAGCTAGAACCAACTAGGTCGACCCAGTTGACCTAGTAGGCTAAATTACTTTTTAAATCCACACTGCCAACTTAGTAGGTGTGTATCGACGTAGTTCATTTTTCATGCTACCAACTTAGTAGAATAATCCACTTTGATGACTTAGTACTAAGGGGGGAAATAAATGGCTGACTTGGTTTATTAAGTAAACATGGTCAAAATGAAGGAAATTTGGTCAACCTAGTGTTTGACTAACTAACCAAAATAGTACAACAAATGTGTGAAATAAGTTAAAAGAGTGATACAAAGGCTCATAATGGCTTATTGAAAATTGAAATGGTTGAGTAGGCTAAAAATAGGTAAAATTGATCAAGAATGGATAAATTAAAGTAAATTAGGCTAGGTTTTGTTAAAATTTGAAAATAATGTATTTTGATTATAAATGATATGGAAGATCTAATAAATATTTTATTATTTTATGTTTGTAGGCATGGATAAGATTTTGGTTATTGGTGGACATGGTATGGCTCCCAAACATCCTAGACAGATTGATAGTTGAGGATCATTCAAGATTGGTTGTATTAGGTCTAGGAGGGATTGTATAGATGTGTTGAGTCCCATTGAGTTTGGATCTGATTGTCATGATTGTAGGATCTTGAGAATGATTGATTAACACATTTAGGTGGGAGGTGGATGGGAATACCATTGAGGTGGGTATCACCCTAGAGGATGTCCATGTTATACCATTAGGAGGTATGCCCATTATCATAGGATTACCAGATGGATAAGAGGAGAGGAGAGACTTAGCCATATAGGTGATGGGATTAAAGAGGATATATCCTCAACAAAGAATTATCCTATTTCACATTTATACATCTCAAATTTTGGATATATAAAAGGTGGTTATAGGACTTGTAATAGTATGAGTGTTGTGTCACAAGTCAGATGGTAAGGTACCATTAAATGTGATATCCTTATGCCAGACTATATTGGAGCATGGGCTACTATATGATTTATGTTTTGTCATCTAGGTATAACTTATGGATGACATGTATGGGATGATGTCCAAAGGGTAGAAGTCTATGGGGCCTATTATCTTACTAAGTTCATGAATATATGAGAGATTTTTCATGTATCAACCAGTTGGATTTCCCCATATGTTGATGATTGACTACCTAAAGTATAAAAGTGGTAGTAGTATCAGCTAGCATGAGTTGTGTCCCACAATCCAATGTCATAGATAGTTAGGTAGGTAGACATTATCATGGTATGGTCAAGTTGGGAGACATTAGCACCAACATTGGCATAGATTCAAATTATAAGACATTATACATGGTGGATAGAGGTGCATCTAGTAGCACATTAACTAAGATATATGGGACTCCCTCACCTAGTGACACCAATAGTAGTGGCAACATTTTGGGCCAGACATGTGAGACAGTTGAAGGGGAGAGGAGGATTAGGGAAACTAGTTGCAAGGCCAATGATCAAACCATAATTTGAGAGACCGTAGACTAGTAAAACATGACAGGTAGTGGATAGAGAGGAGATAGATGTGGATACAAGAGTGTCATAGGTGCCATCACCAACACCATAATTGGAGGAGAGGTGACTACCTCAATCACACCATTGATCAAGAGACTAGAAGTGGGAGACAATGAGACAATGATCATCCCAGATGACCCATCAGGTAGTCCAAGATAGAGTTGGGCAATAGAGGTACCACTCAAGCATAGTTTGAGATAGGCATGAGTGGTGACCCCAATATTTTATATTGGGTGTAACCCTATAGATGACATACTTAGAGGATTAATTGATGGATAAATAGTGCTCAATGATCATGCAAATGGTGAGATGGTAATAGGAAACAAATATATAGGTAATAATAGATTGTTTTGAAATTTGCTTAAGAAATTTGACATAGATTATATATAGATAGATATATTTTTGAGATATATATGCTATCTAATATAAATA
>JARHVA010009334.1:190000-202500 GCA_037957365.1 Torreya grandis | reverse complement strand
ATATAGCTGAGTCATATCTTGATCCATAAGCATACTCCTACAAGATTTTTCAAAAACTAGAGGTGTTTGCACTATATCCACCCTATGATAAAGAGAAAAAATTATAAAATTAGGAACTATATTTTATGGCATATGGGAAGATACACTAAAAACTAAAACAAATAGGAATGATAATGGATAATCTTAGCATCATAGGCCTGAATAAGACCACCTAAGAATGGATCATCTACGGAATAACCATCATCATAATTAGGTGTATGAATATCAATGATGTAGGTAAGGATGATATTGTAATCCAATGAAGTTTGATGAATTGAATGCTAAATATTAGTCAAGACAATGGGGATGTCATCATAGGGTGATTTGCTAGAATGAGGTTGCAAAAAAGTAGGAAGCTAAGAGATGAGATGAGGTGAGAGATCAAAAGTTTGAATCTAAATATTGATATCATTAGGATCATCATCATCATCATCATCATCATCATCATCATCATCATATAAGAGGTTAGGGGGAATATTCCCAATTAGTTTTGGATGATAATTGTAAACTCAAGTGGAGTTGATGGAAAAATTGAATCGATGAGACTCACAAAATGGAACACTTGGAAAAGGTTCAAGAGTATGAATCTTGAAGACATATCAGTCTTGAAATTATTTAAAACTACAAGGGTTATTTCACCTTGAATCTTATAGATATATCCATTATTAATGCATTGGCAGGTAGAAAAAGCAATTGCTCTCATACAGTGATTCCATGGCCTACCCAGTAGAATGTTGTAAGATAGAGGAAAGTTAAATATCATCACTTTCACACAAAAAGTGATAGGTGGGATGGTAATGGGAAGCCAAGCATAACCTAAAGTAGATATTTTACTTAGGTCATATCCTTGACATGTGTTGCATGTGGATTTGAGGTTGTATTCAAAATATCCAAAGGTTTTTATAAAATAAAGAGAGGTAACACAAGTGATATATCCCTCATCAATCAAGGTGATCTTAACATGGATATCTCCACTTTTAACACTAATGAATAAAGTATGATCATCTACATGAAGTAGATTCTCATTAAGAATCATAGAAGTGATAAGAAATTTGAGGAAAAAAGAAGTTTCAATTATTTAATCAACATGTATCAACATCTCTTTGCATTATTACAATATCATATCTTCATATCTAGATAAGGTTTTTTTTTCATCCTAATAAGGGAGGATGAGGGGTGTTCATTTTGAACAAAAGTTTCATAAGGTGTTTTCAATGATGCAGAAAGGTCCCCATAAGATCAAGAAATGAAATTTTAGATGGGAGATTTAATTTTGAGGCCATATTTGGAATGATCTTAAATGGTCCTAAAACCATAGGCATAATATAGAGATCATTGAGAGATTTATGATGGTATGCAAAACTCAATAAATAAAGGTCACTTGCTCCCAATGCAGCTAGTCAAAGTTTAAGTCAACAAGTGGTCAAATTGGAAAAATTGATTATCATGGAACATTTACTTACTAGTTTCATGGTGTATATCATGTCATAATATTTTTGGCACATTTTAAATGGACCAAATCTGATTCAATATGCATAAGTTATGGCCAGTCAAAGTTGTGGTCAAAACTTGATAAAAATGATGATGTGGCCCAATCTGAGTATGACATGTGGTAGCAAGTTAAGTAAAAATAATTTGGGTTTGTTTTCATCCTTCATCTTTGAGATAGTTTATTTATTGGTCGAGTGAGTGCCCTTGATCTACCATGTAGTATAATTGAATGCTATCACATTGGACGAGCCCAACACTATTACGAGATCAGATGAGAGCCACATCACAATGGCAACTTTAGTTTCAACATTCTAGTTTAGTTGAGCTCATGCATTGTTATAACCCCATACAAATTTTTCATTTGAGAAACATAAGTACTAAATATACTTATCCTTACCAACAAAAATCTATCGATGACTACATCCATGGAGACTTAAGCTTTTAAAAGCTTAAATCCATTCCCACCTACCAAATGTGAGATTAAATATTGTTATGGATCCCAAAACAAATGATGATGGGAATTAAACCTTGGTCACTAGGATAAAAGTATAATTCCTTTACCAACTCATCCATGGGATGCAAGGTATATAAATATTGATGAACTTGTATTTGAAGCCAACCTTTTAGTAGCCTATGTATAAGAAAATAGAGACCAAGTTGTATATTTCACAATTTTTGAAGCATCTAAAAGAATTTTTAGACTTTACAGTAAAAAAGATATTTTTTATAGACTTCAATATACTTCTAGAAATATAATTATTTTCCTAATTTTATTTCATTTTAGACACTATTTAAATACTTTCGGTGATACTTTTGGTAGAGAACTTCATGAATGCAAGATTGTTTTCACGATAGGAAGGTGGAAAGTTCAACCATGAGTAGCAAGAATTTTTGGAGGTCTATTTCTTATTTTTATGTATTCTTAAAGGATCCATTTTATAGTGGTATATTTTTGACCATGTACTTATAATTCATGAAAATGGATCGGTTCATGTTTTAAGCGAACCCAAAAATGTAGCCTGAGCATCGGGTGAACTCCATTACCAATTTTGGTTATCATGAGTATTTTTTTATTGTGCATTCATTTTCCATATTTTGATTGATGAAATTAACTATTGAATGCATATTTAATGTTAAAATTATAATCTTTGGGTTTAGAGACATGATGAATGGATAATGAATGAATTTGTGATTTTAATTCATTCCATTTTTCAAATCCATTCTTGATCAACCTTGATAAACATGTTTTTAAAGATCAAAAATTGTTGAAATTCCTTTCAGTATTTTAGGAAAATGAGTGTTTAACAAAAGTATCCATAGATAAAAAAAATTTACATGATAACAATGAAGAGTTTATGGATCAAGTTTGGTATTAGAGTAGTTAGTGTGCTAGGTTAGCTTCTGATTATGTGGATTGCATATCAATTATATTCAATTTAGATTTACATAATATTGTAAAATTTTAGCCTTATTGATATTTCATTTATAGTGTGTAGTTTGTGGGATTAGGTTATTTGTAGGGAATAGGAAACCATGGGCAAGTTACCAAACAAAGCTAATATTTATGAGGTTGAAGCAATTAAGTAGAAAATCTAAGAAGAGAATGCTTTCCCAAGACCTTGGTTATACTCCTTAGATGAGAATATTGATCATTTGAAATATGAGTTGCAAGCCAAGGATGAGTTCTTGGTATAGTGTAGAGTAGATAAATACACATTCTTCACCAATTGCCTTGCACTATAGATGTAAGCACTATGATTGATGAATGCAATGTAAGTTTGTTGTATGGTAATTCTTTATATACAGTTTCAGATGTTTTAGATGTTGCTTTTGGTATTTTTGAAAAAAACATTAAGGGTGTTATATCTAAACTATTATTAAAAATGGGATTTGATGGAAGGGACCTTGGAAAGAATGGCCAAGGTATTGCTAACCCAATACAAGTAGAACATAGATCTCATCATACAGGATTGGGTTATGCTAGTGAGAAAATGGATGTTGGAGAGAGTTCCTCCATTGTTGAAAGAGGTAAAACTTTTGACAGCCAAGATTTGAGGCCACTAGCAGTGCAAAATTACTCCCTATGAAGGAATGGAGAACAAAATAAGAAATCAGATAAAAGAGGTATTGAGATTCCACCTCCTCATTCTTACAATAAAAATAACACTAACAGTAATTTGAATCCTAAAACTTCTTATGCACTCTTTCCATTTAAGTAATTTGGCTTCAATATTTGAAAGATGTTGAATGATTTTCCTTGTACATTTTGTGGATTAAGCAATCATTCTAGCACATATTATTGGAAAAGTCAATCATTGTTGAACAAGTTCTAAAGATGAATATCATCCTATTAAATTGAGAAATGGAAAATCGGTTACCTCACCTAAAAATAAGGATGTTTGCATGCATTGTCACATGAGTGGACATCGGGTTGAAAAGTGTTGGAAACTTTGACCATCCCACCATCATAGTAATGTTAAGAATAAGATGGTATATAAACCTATTCATAAGATAGTTAATGAATTTAATCCTAAATCAACCCATGAATATGTCAATAAATCCACTAAATAAATTAAAAACCATAAATAAGAGAGTTTGATTAGGAGGGTTAGTAAATAGTTTCTAAATTTCATGATTTCATGATTAGTGGATTAATGTTTCAAAGAATTATTTGGATTTATGTTGTATGTTGACAAAGTAAATTTACCTCACTTTGATATAAGAATTTTTGAAGCTACTATAGTTTGAAAAATTGAGACAGGTTCATCATGTGAAGTTTTTAATTCTTACATTTGTTTTGGAAAGCTTTATTTTTAAAATATCTAATTTTAGCTTTATGAGTTTCATGTTGAACTATTAAGGAATTTAACTGATTGATTAGCTTCAAGGAATTGATGGAGGTATATAGGTTGTTGGGTAGGATTTAGTTTTTTTGCAATACTTGTTTTAGAATAACTATTATTTTAGGATGCATCTATTTTTGGCATGTTTATGTTTGGATGCATTTGTAAGACCCTATTGGATAATGTTTGAAATGTTAGACACTATACACTATTTATTGTTTTCATAGTTGTTTAACATATTAATACCCATGTCTGGGCAATGTATTATGACTGGTCATAATAATTAATTCATTTTGTTTACATTAACAAAATTGTTTTATAGTTACATTGGTGATTGTTGTAGTGTTTGGCAGTTCACCACTTACAAGATGTGACAGTGGGTAGATAGTTGATGAATTTATGGCTTTATTGGTAGTAGCAATATTTAGTATAACTCATGAATTTGTGTAATTCCTTTATAGTTTGAGTTAAAAATCAAAATGATTTTTCCATTTTTATCATATGTTATTATTTGGGTTATATACTTTGATGTGTTATAGAGAATCATTAACAAATTGTAATAGAGGAGATGAATCTCATATCTATGGAAAGGCTCATTGAAGCCATGCAGTACAGGAGATCAATAGACTTTTGTGTAGAGGCTTGTTAAAGTTATGCATCAAAATTGATCACTAGGCTTATCTATGTAGAGGCTCTTGAGAAGCCATGCAGTAAAGGAAGTCATCTTATTTCCAACCCTAGTTCTATGTAGAGGATATTGATGACCTTGTAGTAGCAGAGGAATTATGGAAGGTGTGATTAGCTTATTTTTCTAATCATTGTAGGCATATTTTTTTAACTTTTGTAGACTGATAAGACTCATATGAGTATCTTCAGAACTGACTAACATTTCAAAGAATCAAGCCAGGTACCAGCTTTTAGTAGAACAAAAGCCTTCTTAATGGGGAGGTGTGATCTTGATTTTATATTTTTAATGATATTAAATGGCCATAAAACAATTGGCATAACATATATCTCATTTATAGCTTTCTGATAGTATGCAAAACTCAAAAAATAAAGCTCATTTGTTTCCAATGCAACTAGTCAAAGATTGGGTCAACAAGTAGTCAAAGCTGGTCAAATTAGAAAATTTGATTATCATGGAACATTTATGAACTTTTTTCATGGTGTAGATATCCTCACAATATTTTCAATGAATTTTAAATAAACCAAATATGAGTCCATATGCATAAGTTATGGCCAGTCAAAGTTGTGGTCAAAACCTGATAAAAATGATGACATGGCTCAATCTAAGTGTGACACATGGTAGCAAATCAGGTAAAAATATTGGGTTTGTTTTCACCCTTATTATATGTTATCATGTATGTATTTGAAAAGTGATTTCCCTTGAGTTTCCACATGGTAGAATCTAATGCTACCACATCTGATGAGCCTAGCATTACTACGAGATTGGATGGCAATCACATCACAATGCCAACTTTGGTTTGAGCATTCCAACTTAGCCAAACTCATGCATTATTCCAACCAAATACCATGTTTTAGGTTGAGAAACATAACCAATAACTGTACTTATCCTTACCAAAAAAAGGTTGTCAATGACTATATACGTGGAGACTTAAGATTTTAAAAGCTTAAATCCATTCCCACCTACCAAATGTGGATTAAAGATTGTTATGGATCCAAACAAAAAGGTGATGTAAATTGAACATTGGTCACTAGGGTAGAAGGATAAGGACTTCACTGACTGAGATATGATATTCAAGGTGTATAAATACCGATGAACTTGTATTTGAAGCCAACCTTTTAGCAAACTATGTAAAAGAAAATAGAGACCAGTCTATGTGTTTCACCATTTTTGAATCACTTAGAAGCACTTTTAGACTTTGAAGTAAAATAGAGAGTTATTTTAGACTCTGAGATGCTTATATTAATATAATTATGTTCCTAATTTGAGTTATATTGAGGCTCTTTTTAGATCCCTTAAGTGATTCTTTTGGTGGAAAACTTCAGGAACGTGAGATTGCTTTCACGACAGGAAGGTGGAAAGTTTGACCATGATTATTGGGAATTTTTGAATCTCTATTGATAAGTTTTAGGAAGTATTAGATGATCCATTTGATAATTTTATAGTTTTTACCATGTACTTTTAATTCATATAAATGGATCGATTTGTGTTTTAAACAAACCCAGAGATGTAGCCCTAGCAACAAGTGAACTCTATTATCAATTTTGGTTGTCATAAGTACATTTTTGTTGTGAATTATTTTTTCATACTTTTATTGATGTATTTAATTATTTAATGCATATTTAATAGGAAAATTGGAATCTTTGGGTTTAGAGACAAGATGAATGGATAATAAATGAATTTATAATTTTAACTCATTCCATTTTTCAAATCTACTCTTGATCAACCTTGATAAACACGTTTTTAAATTTCAAACATTGTTGCAATTCCTTTGAGTATTTTTGGAAAATGAGTGTTTAACAAAATGATTTGTAGAAAAATGTTTTTCACATGATAACAGTGTAGAGTGTATGGATCAAGATTAGTTAGTTCCATGATGGGATCCCACTCATCATAACCCATAAGAAGATTGTTATAAATAGGTGCACAGTGTTGAAGGAGGTCCTTCGAAGGAGAAGCTTAAGTACATTGGAATTTATTTTTATAAGAGGTATAAGGTTTAGAAAAAGGTTTTAAATTATGTTTTGAAGATGGAGTTGGTGTAGTTTGGTTTTGAGAATTGTTAGAAGAGGTGTTGATAGAAGCTTAAGCATCATTGGTGTTAGGTAAAGAAGATGGAGGGATGGTAGAAATGGAATGGGAAGTGTTATCCAAGGGAAGAGTTGGAATTATTTCATCAAAATTTATAATGTCATCTTTCCCAAAATCATTTAAGGGATTTGAAGAAGAATCTTTGATAACACAAAATGTGCAAGACAATGGAGGGGAGTAGATAAGTTGAGGATCAATGAAATAAAACACCCTTCTCATATTAGTCATATTAACCAAATTTACTTCTAAATTTGGGTCAATAATACTATCAACATTATTGGTTGAAGTAGTGGGCTTATCTTGGTAATCTTGGTAATATATAAGAGGGTCTTTATAGAAAGCCTAATGAGCATTAGCTTGATTCAAGGCTTGATATTTAGTATTAGTTTCATGGGATTTGAATGTAATGTCATATGCTTATTGGAATTTTTAAATGATATAAATATTATCAAAATTAATACCAAAAAGAAAATACATAGCCAAATTATGTAGCTACCTATAGGTCTCATGAAAATGACCCCAACTAGTGTGAAACCAACAAAATTGTTGGAATCATACCAAGATTTCATAGGATGAGTGGGACCAAGTTCTCATTGTAGAGGCCTAGGTAGATGTTTTAGTAATTTAGCTGAGTATAAGGGTTTGTGAACATTGATATTATTAAGTGAATATAAATAAAGATTGGTGAATTATTAAGAAAGGGGAGCCAGTTCTAAAGATTGGTTAGGAACAACAACTTGAATAGTGTGAATGGTCTCAGAAGAATCCATGACAACAACATTGGTAGCATGATGAATTTTATATTTTACTAAAATATGAGGACATTTAAAATGCTAGGGTGGCTCTAATTGATGCATTAGGAAATCTTGACATTTTTATTTGTCAATAAACTCCTCTAAAGTACATGGAGAGAGAGAGTGTTGACTCAATATTGTAACTTGGGAAAAGGAGTATTGGTAAAGAGAAGGAAAAGGTTAACATCAAAAATGTTATGTTCACATTTATTGGATAATGTTTTCCACCTTTTACTAAAATTTTGGGTGGTTTCATTTGCAATTTAGTTATAATTGATAAAATGGGCCAAGGTATTCTCATGAAGATCAATAGTTTGGAATTTTTGGACTAGAGTTATTATTAAATATTTCAAAATAGTAATAAAATGAGTTGTAATTTGGTTGTACCAATATAAAACATCACTTGTGAGGGTTTTAGCTAATATCTTTGTAGTGGTAAAATTATTTAATTTGACCCAGTCTTTATAGAGATTTCCAAATGTTTTTAGTTGAAGAGGAGGATCAATTGATCCATTATAGAAAATCATAAGGGTGATACCTCCTATATCTATATAAGAAATTTTACATGTAAGAGGTTTATTTTGAATATGCTTTATTATATTATTAAAAAGAGGAGCTTGTAGAATGAGATTACCATGGGAACCCTAAAGAGAAGGTGGGGGAACATTTCACTTATGCATACCCCATGGCATCTATTGAAGGTGGGTTTAAACATGGATAAGGTGGTTTTGAATTCACAACATTTGATTTATATTATGAGCTTGAAAAGAATTCATTAATTACAAATTTGTAATAAAAGCTAAAGGGTTTGAGTTAAATTGTTAGAATTATTTGAAGCATTAGAATTGGAGGTAATGGCTTAGGTACCACTATTGGTGTTGGGAGGATATTGAGAGGAGTTGTTAGAATGTGAGGCACTAGTTTCAAAAATTTCTTGTGTAGAAAAATATGGACTAGTGAAGGGATGATAAGATGAAGCACTAGAAGCATGATTACCATGGTTAGTAAATAAATCACTAGTGGAAGAGTTAAGGAGATTAGGTCTTGGAAGAGGCCCACTAGATGTAGGACTTACCATGTTAGTGGAGATACTAGGCATGAAGGAAGAAGAATTTAAAGAAGAAAAAGTCTTGGTATGAGAAGGTGTCAAAATAGAGGTAAGAGGTTGAGATTCAAAGAAACTAGTATCCCTAAATCCATGTGAGAATGTGGGAGAAGGTGAATGATTCTCTTCAACTTGACCACTAATCATGAGATGGTAAATGGTAGAAGGATCCTTTCCTCGATGTTAAGGAAATTTAGAGATGAAAAAGAGTATTTCAGGGGTATACTCTAATTCGAATTTATTTTCAAGTGACATGAGAGGATTTTAAAGTGAAGAGGAATGAGGATGGGTCCCATAATTCATAATGTGAGTGGATATATGAAAATTACTCTCATCTAGGAGAGGAGCCCTAAGCTGCTTATGGGAGAGCCTATGAGGGTTGGTGAGCCTCATCATATTTGTTGAATTTAACTCAATATTATCTTCAAATAAGAATTTCATGATGAGTGAAAAGGATTATATGAGGAAAAATTGATGCAAATTCAAGGAAATAGAAAGTGAAAGAAAACTATATAGAGTCAACTAGGTTGACCTAGTTAGAAAATAGAGTCTAAAAATTTGAAAAATAGGGATATAGGGTTGACTAGGTCGACCTAGGTCTATAACCTAAGTAAAAAATAGGTAGAAAAATATATAGAGTCGATAGGGTCAACCTAGTTCTATATTCTAGGAAGTATAAAATACTATTATGGTGATAGGGTCAACCTAGTATAGTAGGAAAGGAAGACATATAGTTTGTAAGAGACTATGTCGATTAGAATGACTATGTACTCAAATAGGAAACAAATTGTAAGTAATTTTAAAAGAAAGAAATGAAAGGAAACACACAATCAATTGGGTCAATGAGGTTGATCTAATTGAGGTACATAACACAAAACCTTGTACCAATGCTAGCCAATGCAAGTTTTTACAATACACCATATAATTGACTAGGGAGAAAGTAGTCAACTTGGAAAATAAATATTAACTAAGTGGTCATCACAAATGTTGTTCAGTTATTAGAGTATGATTTTAGATGTGATAAGAAGTTAGTTATAATCAAGGAATTATAAATCAATCTATGGATGGTTTTAGGATGTTTAGGTTAAAAGGGATCTATGTTGGAAATGGTACTAGCTTTGTATTGGGGCCTACCCCCTCACTTCACATACTACAATGATAAGGGTCCTAGGTGCTTTGCCAATATATACCATTAACCATGTGTTTATACTTGGCCAAAACACCATGTCGGTTTTCCCCTTGGTGATGAAATCCAATTAGGTAGGCCTTAGGTAGACATTTTTAAATGCATTTTTAATATTTTATGATTTGGTAGTGTGTGCATAAAAGAAAAAAATAGTGAAACTAAATGGTATATTAAAAACCACCTAATTAGACTATGTAATCTATTCTAAGCATGCAAGCAATTGAAAATGAAAGTGTGAGATAATTACTAGAATATATGTGTTAATTCCAACTTTGAAACATAGTACAATGTCAATTCAAATGATAGTGTATACATAGATTACAGAACAAAATCAATAGTTTCACTATTCTACTACTAAAATAAGGGTCTAGAAAAGAACTATGTCAATAGTGTCAACCTAGTTTTCTAGATAGAAGATAGAATACATAACTATGTCAATAGGGTCAACCTCGTTTAATGTATGGAGTTAGTTTTAAAGATTGAAAATCGTAAAAACATAACTATAATGAATAATAGTGGAAGATGCTTAGAATTTGAAAAAAATCTATTTAAGTTGACCGAAAGTTCTACCAACTAAATCAACCAAATTGAAATGGTTCTATAAAACCATGTTATTAAATCCATTAAAGTATATGGCATCAACAGGGTCAACCTAGTATGTTTTCTAGAAGTCTAAAAAGTGTATTATGTCGATAGAGTTGACGTAGTAGTCTGTCTAGAAGTCTAAAAAATGTATTGTGTTGATCGAGTCAACCTAGTAGCTTGTAGATGATGAGAAACCTACACAAACATAATATAATCATATTGATGTGATTGTGTGTTAAAACTACACACAAAATTTAGAACTATACTAACATTATCGACCCGGTGTCTCAAATATAGATAAATAAAATGATAAAATAATGAAAAATGTAAGATAAAACTTGCAAGGATTAGAATCATGTCAGGTTCATGAAAATGTATGCAATAATAAATGCATCATATCTATAAATCAATCCTAACTCAGAGAAGATAGATTATACCATTAACTTCTGATTGGGGATACTTTAGATAATCAGGAACATGACTAGTATGGGGATTTGTTAGACCCAATTAGGGTATCTCTTATCATAATAAACAATGTTAGTGAGGGTTCCAAAGCCTCCAGTCAAACACAATCATGAAATAAACCTAGATAGCTCCTATGTTTTATATTTGATAAACTAATAACAAGTAAAGTCTAATCTAGTGCTCACCAAAGCTTGTGGCATAAAGTGGGGGTTAGAAATAATAAAACTAAACATGCACAAAATACATACACTCAAATTAATGTATATAGAATCCTATTTCATGGAAGATAAGTACAAATGCATATTTATCTACTCTTACAAAGTAGGAATAAATTTAAGAATACTTACCTTTGAAGACAAGGCTATCGAGCCTCAATCTCTCCCTTGGCCAAGGTAATTCAAAAAATGTTGTTATGGTATGTAAGGATGACAAGGATAAATTAGCTCTAGGCTTGAAAACCTATCAATGCATCCAAAATAGTTTTTCATAAGACACTATCCTTATCTCCAAATAAATTATGAAATCCTAAGATTGTTCCTCAAGTAGAATGGTGGATAATAAAATACATAATATCTCCTACTTATTGTTCTCATCTCTAAATAATGAGAAAATGAACTTCTATATATAGGAAGATTTAACTGTAAGCCCTTTCAAAATTTGTGGCTGATAGGTTCAACCCAGTAGACCCAACATAGTTATGGACAAAAATTCACAAGGTCACAGGCTAGTTCAACCAAGAGTTGACATAGACCCTAAATGACATTCATCCAAAATTGTATACGTTCAACCTAGTCTATCGAGTATAGTAAATAGTCAAAAAGTGGACAAAAGGTAGAAAATTATTAAGGAATATGTAATAGAGAATAATAAGCTTAGGGATAAGGTTTTAGGAGAGAAGTGTGTAGATAACAAGTGGAAAAAGGGATAACAATCCCATGAAGCACTAATGGTCTGCCCACCCCTTTCTTGATGCACCCCTTAAGGCTTTTACTTAGATAGATTTATAATTGATGAATTATTGTAAGATAAAGAGCATAAATAATAAATAAAAGTTTAAAAATATTATGTATACAATAGTGACCTAATCAACTCTATTCTATACTATTTTCATATAGTGTCATTTGAGCTCAATCTGTAGTATTTTAAATTTGATAATTAATAGTTATTTTATAGTAATTAATTCACACTTTCATTTTCAACTTTTTAAATGTTTCTA
>JARHVA010009334.1:52500-182500 GCA_037957365.1 Torreya grandis | reverse complement strand
AGAAGAATTAAGATATATTACACATCTACTTATCCACAATTCTAATTAAAGATTAATTTTAGGGTTTCATACATTCTTTGGAGATATAGATCTTGTCTTGTGGAGAAGTCTTTTGGATGCATTGATAAGTTGCGTAGCCTAGAGTTGATTTATCTTCATCATCCTTACATACCACAACAATCTCTTAAAAATCACCTTGGTCAAGGTTGAGATTGAGGCTTGATGGGTTCTTATTCAAAGGTAAGTATTCCTAAGTTTGTTCTTCCCTTATAAGAGTATATAGATATGCATTTACACTTATCTTCCATGCATTAGTATTTTGTATACATTGACATGATTATATGTATCCAATCCATGTTTAATTTTATTATCTTTTACCTGTACTTTGTGCCACAAGATTTGGTGAGAACTAGATTAGAATTTTTCTTTAGTTGTTGTTAGTTTTGTGAATATGAAAACATAGGACCTAGTTAGGGTTATTGCATAGTTTTGTTTGACTAGAGGATTTAGAACCCTCTTGGCTGATATTATGTTTGGTAATATATCCTCTAGTTAGGTTAAAAAATACTTATTGGTCATGACCCTAATTATTTAATGTATCAACAATTGTAATTTTAAGTAAGATATATCTTATCTGATCTAGGATTGATTTGTAGATCTGATGCATTTCCCATTGCATATAAGAATCGATATTTTATGGATGTATGTTGACATTCATTTTATATCATTACAACATTTCTTCAATTTAAGTGTAATTGTTATGTGCACATTTTGTACAGACCCAAATTCAAGAAATATTTATAAATTAAATTGTATTTACAATCCATATATGTTTAATTCAACTAGAGCACCCCGAGAAGGGTAAATTGTACAAGTGGTGACCTATTATAACACCACTTCCTTTTTATTCATCTAAAATTTCCCCTATTGAGAGTTTTTATAGAAATGAGAGTGAAAAATTAATATATTAATGAGATATATTCATTATAGTATAAAATTAATGTAGTGGTTAAAATAATCTACCAAGAAAAAGACCAAGACACTAAGAGTAAAAAAAGGTCATTTGGTAGATTTAAATTTGGGCAGTAAACCTCTAAAATAAATAGACAAAGGCAGATACATGCAATGGTAAAATTAAAACTATACGAAACTCTTGTGATCATGGATTAAGGTGAGAGTATTCAATTTCATTCTATTGATTATTTTTCTCTTGAGTTAATTGATTATAAGAATAGGTTGCTCTTGATAGAAGAGAGGAATTTTGAATGAAACAAACATTTGGTGGTTCAAAAGCTTTCTAGTGGGGAGGAGTGATCTAGGAGAATATCTAGTAGTGACAAAAAAATATGTTCTAAAATATTTCCCAAAACTATATTCACACTAAATATCTCATCGAGAGATTTATAATGTAATTTTAATGGGCTCAAATGGACATCATATGTGAAATTTATGCCCTATTGAAGGTGGAAACAAACATAGAAAAAATAACATAATGCTAACATCATAAACTAATTGGACCTTTATGGAATAACATGTGGACCAACAATATCGTTAAAAATGACATTCAAAAACATCCACTAAGTAGTATAAGTTTCAAGTAATGTTCCATGTAATACATGGTCTCATGACCAAGTTACAAGAGATGACGTTTATCTCTTAAACAACTTTTGATTGTTATCCACACCAAAGTGAGATAAAACATTATCCAAAGAACCAGAAAATCCTCCTCATGAGCTAATGCATGGCAGTTGGAGTGGGTCTTAACCCCTTCACCTCACTTGGCCTATTTTAAGGCCCAAAAATACGTTATGCTATATTTGGAAAACTGAATGCAAGACTTTGTACTATCTCTTAATTTGGGATTTATATCTAAAAATAAAAGATAAGAATAATTTTACAAGGAGATTTGAATTCCTAACCCTATGCAAAAGGGATAAGGATTAAATTTATAAAAACAAGGGCCTTAGAAATACTATAAAAGTTTCAATATTATAATTAAAGACAAAATAAGAAATCGTGTAAGGTTTAAGTCCTTATCAAGGAGAATGAGAGGAGAAAGCAAAGTTTCTATGTCTGATATTATAGGAATAAAACATTGAAGTCTAGGATCCTATTGCACATACCTCCTAGAGACATTATAGGGAAATTTTAGCCCCTTATTGGTATAAAAAGTTATTTTGTATGTATATGTTTTTGAAGTAGCAATTATAGCGAAGATCTAATACATAAACCTCCGAGAGACATTATAGTGAACTTATGTAGCCTCTCATTTAGGAGAGACAATAAAGATATAATTTGGAAAAAAGTAGATCCAGAGCCAAAGCCATAGTCAGACTTCCTAGAGGATATCTAACACCTTTTTATAGATCAAGAACCTCTTATTGAGATAATTTTATGTAAGAAATGTTATTCGTTAATAATTTTAATTTATTGGTTTAGCCTTTGAGAGAACCTGGAGAGGCACCCCAATTATGGTTGAACTCTATTATCAACATAATCTATAGATTGTCTCTATTCTTCATTAATTATTTTTAATTTTAATTTTTAAATACTAAAATTTCATCATTTAAGCCAATTTTCATGTTAAATTATGAGAAATTAAGAAAATTGTCACAATAATTTGAAATAAGTGATTTAGTTAGTAGTTTCATCAGCTAACCTTTTTGGATTAATAGGAAAACAACCTAATCTTAGAATACACTAGTCTGCATATAAATGACAAAACAAATGTAAATAAGTAAAACAAGTAGAAACCATAGGAGGTTGAAAACACTTGGGTGAGATAGGATTTGAATGATAAGCCACATTGGTTAGGCTCACCAAAATTATAACTCTTTTTAGTTTGTTTGGTTTAGGATTAAAGGGTATAATAACCCATACACAAAGATGAATAAAAATATTCTAAAGCAAATTGATTAATTGAAAACTTATATAAATGAATATTAAAAATTAAAATGTTGAGTTATGATAAAAATAGAAATTAAATTCAAAAACATTATTTAATTACATAAACAATAGGAAGATATAATACTTATCTTATTTGTAAATACGTAGGTAGATCTGAGAAGTGAAGAGGTGGAAACAAGTAGGAATAAGATCAAGATCTAGTAGTTAGATTATATATATATATATATATATATATTATTTATAGAGTTTTAGACACTTATGTTAGCTTTGGGACACTTGCATCAATGTAGGTGCCCTGATATAAATGGAAATGTTTATTTAAAAATACTCACTATATTATAAGGTGACCACCTAGAACTTCTTAGTTTTATGTCACCTTATGCTAATATGTTTTATTATTGTACATAAGTTGTAGATGAATTTATATGGATCAAACTCTATTTCTTCAACTTAGGTCTATTTACCTTAATAAAAAATGGGTAAGTGGCCTCATGGTGTCAAATTGACCCTAATGATCTCTCTATCATTTGGTGTTGCCTAGATAGAGAACACTCTAAAAATGGCCTTTGAAATACATTATTATCCTACATATGTTGGATTGTGTGTACATAAAGATGAAATACACTATATGGAAGGGCATGTAATGATGTATCTTCTAACCTAACAAATACTTCTAATAGTTTATTCTTTAAATGCTTTAGACCTATAATATAATTATTCGTATGACTGATATGAAAATAAAGAAAAATAACAAAGTAGAATTTAGTTGTGAAATAAATTTAATGGGCTTGATTAAGTGTTTGTTTGGTATTTGATAGATCAATAATAAATTATATTAGATTTTTATATATACCAAACCTTTTGTAAATATCTTATAATAGGGTTCAATAAGATAAATAGATCGACCCGTATGTTTTGAAAAAATTTTAATTTGGATGAATTTTGAGTAATTGATACTTGATAGTAATATGGACACTTACATTAATTCAAGTGTCCTTATCTGGGACACAAGTGTCTGACATGCTAGGAATATGATAAGGATATGAAACTAATAGTGAAAGATATATATCATTCTCTAGGCTTTCTATGTAGTGCAATAGATGTAGGTCATCAAAAACTATAGGGTCAAACCATAAGATACATAATTAGGCATAATGAGATGGTGAATACGAACTTGTTAGCAACAAGAAGGTCTAAAAGTAAAGGGTAAATAACTTATAGTTATTTTTCAATCATAAAAGACTAAGATGCTATACAAATCAGATTTTAGTATCTACAGTAGGTTAATAAGCAAATATAAGGTAGTTTGATTGGTAGATATTAAGGAGGAATCTACATTCCCTATTATATTTAAATGTACCATTATTCTAAAATAAAGGAGATGAATAAACACTTTTTTTATAATCTGCTAAAAACACTCTAATCTTGTGTATTTTTAAGTTGATTGCATTATTTAGTTGTTTTTATTTTATGGTTTTTAACTTCATGGTATCAGAGCCACACTAGACAACATTGTTTAACTATGTTAGATTTCGTAAAGGATTAGAGTTTAAATTTGTAGATAGAAGTATTATAATGTTTAAGATGTAGGATTGAACACACATATTTTAGGGGATCCTCAAATTATAATAAAGTGATTTCATGGTATTGGATTCAATCTCTAAAAGCTCAAAATGAATATATTGTTGTTGAATAAGGATATACTAAAAATAGTTGAAGAGACTAAGATAAAGCCTAAATAGGATACATATTTGATCAGTAAGTGGGACATAAAATAAGGTAAGGATATTCATGTATAATTTTAAATTTGGGTGATAATTGACTTTTGCATGTGAATGAGTCATACATAATAAAGGATGCTTTAAATGAGTTAAGTTACATGAATTAAATGATGTTAGTATGAGATTATATCTTCAAAGAAGGGTTTTCTAGTTAAAAATGTAGGACACAAAAAAGATATTAGATCATACAAACTAATTTAAGTCTCTCAAAAACCAAATAGTAGCATGTGGTTCAGTGATTATACAAGAAGACACTATTATGATACTTCTTAGGATTTTTAAAGAATCCTATTTTAGATTGGTGGTAGTGTTAAGCACTCAAACTCACCTAAATTTTCCTTTACTAATAGAAGAACTAATTCAAGAATATATTACAAGGATGTGGCCTTCAATGAAGAGAATCCTACAACATTGTTTTTAGTAGGATATAAGAGCAAATCAAAGAAGAAAAGTGAAATAAAATTCCATCCCTCCCAAACTAATGTCTCAAAGAATGGTAAAGACACAAAGAAGGATAAAAAGAAAGGAAACTACTTTCAACTTTCAAGCTCCTTAAAATTTTAAGAAACAATATATAAATTGGTTATCATGGGTAGAAGAAGTAAATGAAAGCAATAAAATTCAAGTTAATATGACTTCAAGTAATGACCAAAAACATATGTTTTCAATCACCACAACCCTAAATTTTGATGTTTTGAAATTCTAGTACTTATATTAAAAATAAAATCATCATATTGCACATGAGAAAGTTTGGTTTAAATTATATAAAGAAGTTCGCAAAGGGAATATTACAAATCTTGGAGATTACATAAAGCATGAGATTATAAAAGTTGGAAATATCTCATTGAAGATGCCATATGGTGCGCATAAGCAAATCCAATATGTGTGGTATGTCCTTGATTGAGTAAAACTTATTTTATCAATGAGTAAGATTACTGATGTAATAATGTTTTTTATAATTTTATTGTAAGGGTTGTGTCCCAAAAGATTTGGAAGGAGTGACTATTGTTAATGGAATTGAGATGGTAATATATGCAAGTTATGTGTAACAATACTTGAAGTGCTGTTTTTTTATATTGAGTTATCGATTAAAACTATATGCATCAAGGATGCAAAAATAGTTATCAAAGTATAAAAAAATAAAATAGTGCCATGCAAGGAGGCATATCCCTATTAGTCCATATCTAACAATCAATAAATAAATATAAAAAAAAATCCATGTAGGTGGCAAAATGAACAAAAAATGAACCAGGACACATATATTGCAACCCAAAAAGAGGTCACACCAGTAACCATCAACTACATAGATTTGTCTTCAGGTGCACTCTAAGAAGGATTGTAGTTTATTTATATGTCCTCAATTGAAACCACATCCACAGGTCCCTCAGATGATCTTATCTACAATTTAGGTCCCAACTGAACTAGTCTCACATTCAATGGTGGAGTTTATCTTTCAAACTTTTTAAATAGTGATTTTAGGTTATTGGACTTTGCATATTCAATAACCACATTTAATTTAGTGGAACCACCCCTTTCAGTGATTTTTTTTAGTTTTTTTATTAAATACATCTACAATATCTTTAATTAACTTCCAAACTTCACTTTGCTCATCAACATTGTGTACCATGGAAGTGATATTTAGGGAGGGAAAGGTCCGTAGAGAATCCTTATCATTGTAGAACACATCAAGATCTAAGATAAGAGGAGTAAAAAATTACTAATATTCCTTAATCATGTTACTATCAATGCCATCATTCTTCACATCCCTCAACATATCACTGTTGGCCATCAACCAACTATTTACACCATTCTTGTCAGATTCCAAAGAGTTAACCCATTCATGAACTAGGTTATCTACTTGATCAAAGTATGAGTCCCTAATGTAATCTTATTCATGCTTATTAATTTTAACCTCTATGGTTAAACCATGATAAACTTCCCAATCTGGGTATGGGGTCTACTTAGGATAGTCACCTGAATCAATCAAATAGTATGACATGATCTTAAGCATTTTAGACCTCATGAACTATTCCAATGGTGCTTGTGGTACTTTAAATTGAAGAAAGATCTCCATAAAAATAATACAAAGGATTACCTTAATATTAAATTTAATAAGCACCATAGCCTTAGATATAAAAACCTATAAGTTCCTTTGCTTCCATAAAAACCATAAAATCTTAGTTGAGAAAATAAGCCAACATTTATGAAATAAGGGATTGATTTTGATTTTAGGACAAATATACCCAAAATCAAAGTTTATCCATCCAATCTCACACTAAAAAACAAATAATCCAACCATTGAGACCACATTTCTAAATATTAGAAGCATAAATACATGAAAAGAAAAGATTTTTAATACTCTCAATAATGACTACAAAAGGAACAAAAAGGTTGACCAAACCCACTTTTAACCAAAATAAAACTAAAAAAAAGTTTATTATAAATCAAGATCCAATGAAAACAAGAATTTTTAGGTTTACGATAAGAATCCCAGATAACATCAAACCTAAATGACCAGGAATGAAGTAGATCACACATATTCCAAATACGATTAACAGTAGGATAGTAAAATTTGGAAACATAAATATTATTCTATATCATCTAAGTAGAGAACTCAAATAGGGGAGCTTTAACCACTTAACATTTCCCTAGAATTCATCCTCCTCATCCATAAAGGAGACATTATTATTCACCTATAGTGTTTTGAGAAGAAGAGTATAATTTTTTTTACTAAGTGATAGGTATTTTAAATATGACTCTAATTTTTTGACCTAGTTTCCCAACCAGACTATGAGAAAAGATATTTTAAAACACTCAAGCCTTTTATGAACCATTCAAAATGGGAACATCCCCTAGTGAGTGCAAGTGGCCTTTATTTAACACATAGATTCCACTAGATAGATCTATAACCTTATAGGCATGTCTCAAACAAGCTAAAAAGATGTTTGGTAGTGATAAAAGGTTTAGCAAAGTCCCAAGTAGGCCAAATAGAATAAAAAATTAGTTAACAAAAAAATTTAATAGAAAAGGGACCTATAAGAAGATCTTCTATATTGAGCCCTTTCTAATTTGGTTTACCTCTAGGAATTCCATGCATGATATTATTTATGACTAAGGTTTTCCTAGTTTCATCCCCTTTGAATGCCCTAATAATTCATTTAACTATGAGGGTGATGCCTTATATACTTAAATATTGTAGGCTAAGACTCCCAATATGCTTAGGCTTTGAATAAAATTTCCAGGAGATAACATGTATTTTTCTCTATGCTTTACCATTAGAATATATGAAATCCCTTATAATTTTTGTGTATAAAATTAATCTATGTCATACTACCTTGTGATGCTCTATAGCAATAACTCAACCACCAATTTCAATATAACAACCAATTAAGATATTTATAAGAGATAATGGACACTAGAGTATAGTTTTAGTATGATAACTAATGAATTTATTCAATAAAATGTCTAAAAGTCTAGCTATCACCAATGAACCAAGATCATTACTAGTTCGTAAGGATATTTATACACATAAACAACATGATAAGTATGTTCACTTGTTTACTCTTCTAGCAAGATTGTAATAGTGCATGTTGCAGTTACAATATCAATACTAACATATAATACCATACTTTCATGTCACAAATACTAAGAACTAACATTTTCAATCCAATATGAATATCTACTCAACATCTATATGCAAATAAAATCAATTATCATTGTCTAATCAATTATACACATTTCTATGTTAACACATCACCAACCAACATAATCAAAAATGTAAATCAAATAAACAATTCCATAATCAAAATAACAAATTATATGATTCTCGTATATCAAAAAATTCAATGTATATATATAACTTATGAAAGTTTCATACAATGTTACATAATCACTCAAAAATGGGAGCTTAGTAATCATGACCTCTTTCATCACCATACCCACTAGAATGTGATGCACCTGCATCCCCTCCAAACATAGCCTAAGGTTGAAACATATGCCTATGTTCTCTCTTACAACACTGCTAACTCAATCATAACCTATGTATGATAACAATAGACATAAATGTAATCATATTAAATCTTATCACCTACCCCACCAAGACCATTGGGTGCGGGCATAACTCATCTTTATAACTCTACATGTGCATCATCACTATCCATTAGTCCTCACCTATATGTTATGATGGCAATAGTCACTTGATCAAATATGTGTGCATGGATACCGACCACGTATGTACCCTAATCCGCTATCCCATCATTAATGACATAATCATAGATGTGCCATGTAAGCTCTATAAGAATACCTTGATGATGGTCTAATAGTAATCATCATCTCCTACACTTATACATACTAATATAGTACATCAGATATTTACTAGATAAGCTAATATTATAGAAATAAAGCATACAAATCTACAATAAAAAATACCTTGAACTACTCTAATATGATCTAAATCTATCCCATCCTCCATAATGGCCTTGTCTCTTAGAAATAATGGCATCCATCTATGTCATCCCCACCATAGTATGTCGGCATATATTACACCCACATCATCAATGATATGTATCTCTATCACTCCATCTCTCATAGTTACTAGAATCCAAGATGACTCAATTGCCATAGGTTTAGCTCTACTACCTGGTCACACCATAACCTGAGTAATCCTCACCCACACCCATGGTGTGGGAGGCACATCTTTTAGCAGAATGAACTTGCACATAACCTTATCATATAGGATTCTTTAAAATATAATATTCCACTGATTATGAAGCCAATAACTCACTTGAATTTATTTAAACTAATCCCCATCCTTAGGCAACCCCTAAAATGTTGAATATGGTATCCAAATGATACCATGAAATATAAATTGATCATATACTAACTTATATTAAATCATTCTCTTTGACCACATAGGGGACATACATGTCCACCTCTCTATAATAACTTGAGGGCATGCCTAATCTATACATGGAAAATTCTCTGGTATAGCCACCACAATATGCTCATAAGGCCAACAATATAACAAAGTCAATGACCCAACCCACCACTACATAAATCCTAAATAGAATGATACAAATCTCGATTCAAGTTGACCAATGTGGTGTAGCCCCATGAGTATATAATCTCATGCTACTATATATCCTATGTAATGCTATGTATCCTATATCCGATTGATACACTACTACCAACACTAGTAAAAATGAAGCCAGTAACACTACCATAAACATTCACTTCCATGAAACATTAGACCTAACAATCACATATAATAATACATCACTACTATTGCATCGGTGATGTGTTCCTATAAGAATTTCCATAAAAAACCTTAAGGCTTTGATCTATGTCTCTTTATGTACTTGCTTCAATAATACCACTCACTAACCAGTAATGGGTATCCTTAATATCTTATACACATTCTCCATAGTAATAGTCATATCTCTGATAGGTAATCAGAACATACATGTTTTGACATTATAATTCTCACATAGTGGTGTCAAAATGTGATAATCCTAGGTCATCATTGCTAGTGATGTCACATACCCCAAATCAGCCCTATACACTACTACTCTCTCATTATCTACTAGTGGTTTTCCACATAGAAACTCCATCATTTGACCACATCAAAACTCCCTCATACATAGATCCACCTATAAAATACATAAAATATGATATAAACATATATATATATATATATATATATATATATATATAAAGTATATATACCTAAATAATTATTTGATACATATTTAAATTAAAAAAATCACTATTTTAATCTATAGTACAAAAGCACTCTAGATTGGACTATAGTAATAGATAATAATAATTTGTAGACATTAGCATGACAACTCAGGAAACTAGAACTATTCTTAGGATGATATCATGACCCACCCCAAAATCCCTAATCTAGCATGTTTTACATGAGAAATGATGAAAAATTTAACCTAAAACTTTAAATACTTTAAAAAGTGGTAAAATCCTTACCAATCCAACCTCCTTATCATCTTAGACCAACACCTCCACCTCCTTATAACAGGTCACATTCACACCTCATCTCCTTGGCATGTTTTATTAGGCTAAAACATCAATTTTATCAAATATCAAAGCTTAATGATTTTAAATAAATAAATCAAACCTATTTAAACCATGTTTTGAAAAATTCCACCTACCTAAGGATGGCTCCACATGCAAATTTATCTAACTATTACCAGTATCTTCTAATCATGATATCTCATGAATCATAGCTCTAATTTATTTCTTGCATACAAAAATTGATGATGATATCCCATTTTCCATACAAGTTACACTTATATCCTGATCAATTTAACTATGTAATAACCAAAACCCATATCTCCTTAATAAACTCGATATCTACCACATGTTAGTTTTAATCTCAATCTATAAACAATCTTTCTATAATTATCAATATAATAAATCCCTTACTATCTTATCAATGCTAACTACCCATTAACATGCCTTCCAAAATCAACTTTGGTTCGATATCCTTACCAAAATTTTAGTTATCTCACCAATAAGGTGCATACATACACTATTCACACTAATAAAGATTTCATCAAATAATCAGGCTTAGATATACAAACACATGGTTTGACTCAAACTTATTAATTTAGTGATTTAGATACTTAGGCTTAATTACACATATTTATTTAGATACTTAGGCTTAGACATATAGTTGCATAAGTTTATTGAGATACATAGTCCCTCTACATAGACATACAGTTGGAAAATTTTACTCAGATACTTGGGCTCAAACATACACACTTGTTTAGATACATAATTTCTCTATTCAAACACTTTGATATATAGATACACAATTTGACTCAGATTTCTAGGGTTCCATGATTTTTGGCAGATATTGTTCTAGATTCTCAAGATTTACACATGATTTAAATATAGTTTCAGACGTAGATTAAGACTATGGGGGCACATACATGGTAAGCCATCCCTATATAAATATGGTTTTAAGAATAGATTGTACAATGAAATTTCTCATATATCAAGTTTGTGGGATGATGTAGGGCACACATGTCCTTGATCTTGTAATATTTCACCAGCTTATACATATAGAATGGAAAACTATACCATTCTCTATGCTCAAATAATTGGATTACTCTCAGGTTGTCACCAATATTTCACTAGATTGGGTCGTATAGCCATCTGGAGTGGTTGATCCATAGTTTGTATCAGACCTAGATTACACCAATTTATGTAATACATGGGTCAAGAAGTTTTTTTTGACCTTTGAGAATATTTAATTCTCATACTTAGTTACTAATCAAATTTGGTTAAATCATGTCTTTTTTATCCAAATTTATAGATTACTTATTAGACTCAATTACATATTAGAGTGGGGGAAAATAAGGCTTATTTCTATATAATTATAGATTACTTATGTCTCTGTTCACATATCAGATTGGGGGAAAATAGGATTTTGTTTTTCAAAATGTAGTCGATTACATAGATTTAGTAGATGTGACACCCACATTGTGTAGTTCCTCTTCACAAACATTATGCCAATGTATGTTTGTTTCTCTACCTAAAATGTGGGTTAGGTCTATGGAACATCCATTCTCCACAAGGATAGATCAAATAGGTAAGTATAGGTACACATTTTTTTAATTTCATTTCATTACATTACTAGATTAAAAGGGGGAAATGTACACACCCTAATTTGGTCAAGAAAACTCAAGTACTTTATCTTTTGTGGTTCTTTAATAATAAGTTATTAATGATGAATGAGAGTCTTATTTACATGGTCAATTTGGTATTTTGTTCCTTATTATGGCTTAGGTCCACACTATTTTGATCACTTTTCTACTCATAGGCCCCCCTGGCCTGATTGTCCTAGTCACAACCTAGTTTTATGCACATAAAAAATAGTGTGGACCTAGACAGGAGCACACCACACTATTTTCCACCTCAACTCAATTGTCCAATGATCATGTTTTTAGATTGTTTCGAGTCCTTATGATATTTTGGGTCATTTATTATGATTTTATCTATATTTTAACCTTGTTAACCTATGAATAAGTGCCTCACATTTTAAGTAAAGATATTTCTACGTAAAGAGCCTCACAAGGCATTCTATAACTAGGACATATTACTTTAGAACTTAATTACATAAAATTAGTTAATATTATAACTCAACACTCTACATATTATTCATCATCACACATAGATCTACATTCTTAATCAAATAAGGGAAAAATATAAATTCATTCTTGTATACCATGAGTGTTGATTATTCAAGTTACCTTAGGGATAACTACATTCTATTTGATACCCTTACCATTATAGTTAATTTAGGTAGCATTAAAAACATGAAGGGTTCTATGTTGTTTGATCATAACATCCCATGACCGACCATTTCTCCTTACTTATACATTTGATTCTATTTCATTTTCATGTGTGCATATAGTCATAAGAGGTTTTAAAATAAATAATAATAAAATGGTGACATATGAGGATGATTAAAAGTTCATAATGACACATAAAACACCCAATAAACCTCTCATAGCATCCTTAGGAGTTTTAGGGATCCTATCCAAAAAATGACACTCACACAACATCTTTGAAAATAACACATTGTGTTACTATCAAACTGACAACACTATTAACATGAGGCAAGTGGGACACTAGTTTATGAATGAAGTGACTCATGACTATTCCTCTATTATGTTTCATCACTACCATTACCTAGTGGCACATGTTCCATTCTAGATATGTGTACTTTTCCTTTACATTTATTTTGATGGTAAATTGATTAAATTAGTCATTTGTAATATTTATCTAAATTTACTCCTTTACTCATCCCTTTAACAACCTAGTATTTATAACTATTAAGTCCTAAAAAGGTAAATCAATATTGAAGAGGAGATTTAAAAATGGTAATAAATAATATTAACAGAGTATCATATTCATGTTATGGTCCACATTATGAGCTAGAGAATTCCATCATTTGATGAAAGTGTGATAAGATTCATCAGGGATAGACATGTTTTGTTAATTGCAAAATATCAAAGAAACACAATAAAAATTATTGTCCTATTCTTGAAATTTAAATAAAGGAGAAACTAGTAAAAAATGTTAATATGGTGAATTCATACTCGAATCTATGTTTATGTGAGCTATTACTCAGAATCAATATAAAGAGTAAGGATTTCCACCCATAGAGATGCCAAAAGAGCCTCTAATTTAAAAGGTTTGTGATGCAACATATCTAGATCTACTTAAATATAAAGTCCTAATTTATAAAGTAGTGCAATAACTATAGAACATACTATTTAACCATTTTAAAATATTATGTGAGGGTTAAAGGGGTAGAATATCCTAATCAAATAGATGAATAAAATTATTCTAAATTAGTCCAATAAGATTAATTTAGATAATATAATATATTGAATTTGGAAAATTACCAATTATAGAAAGTATAATGCCAGTTGATATTCTGATAATTAAAATATGAAGAATAGATAATACTTATATTTTTTGTAGATGTGCAGGCATAGTTGATATGTAAAAAGGTGGAATTAGGGAGACTAGTGTTTAGGATTAAGTCATTATAATTTGGTAATATTATTTTGGAGGTTTAGACACTTTTGTTGATGCTTCTATTTATAGATCGTCACTTTTGTCCTATGCATAATATTTTTTGTATTGAAAAATGGCCACCTATGTTTGTTAGGGTTTTTTTCACCTTTTTTATAATGTATTTAGATCATTCACATAGGATTTTTATGGTTTTATATAGATCAAAACTTATTTCTTCACCTTAGGTTAGGAAACCTTGTCAAAAATGGGTTATTGGGCTCGTGAAGTTAAGTTGACCTTATGGATCCATTTGTCAATGAGTGTTTCCTACATAGCCAATAATCCAAGGAGGTCCTTTGACATATGTAGGTCTTTCCTAAGTGTGTGTTTGTGTGTGCACAAAGTTGAAATATTCTATATGTAAGGACATACAATGATCTATACTTTAACTCAATAAATATTCCTTATGAGTTATTCTTTGAATGATTTATACTTATAATATGAATGATCCTATGACTGATATGGAAATAGGAAAAAATAGGGTAGTATAACTTTGTTGTGTAATTGATTATATGAGAGATAATCAAGAGATAGTTTGGAAGAAGTAGATCCAGAGTCAGACTTCTTAGAGGACATTTGACAATTTTTTTAAGATCAAGAACCCTATATTAGGAGAATTTGATGTAAGAAATGGTATTTATTCATCATCTTAATTGATTGGTTCAGCCTTTGAGATAACTTGAAGAGATGTCCCAATTTTGGGTGAACTATATTATCAACTTAATTTGTGAAATATCTCTATTATTCATTTATTATTTTTAATTTCAATTTCTAAATACTAAATTTTAATCATTTAAGCCAATTTTCATGTTAAATTATGATAAATTAAGAAAAATTCCACAAGAATTCAAAACAAATGAGTTAGTAAACAGTTTCATTAATTAACATTTTTTTGGATCAATAAGAAAACCACATAATCTTAAAATATTCCTAGGTTTCATATAAATGATAGGACAAATGTGAATAAGTATATATAGAAACATTAGGTGCTTGAAAACCCTAAAGCAAGCTAGGATTTGAATGAGAAGACACATTAGTTAGACTCACCAAATGTGTAACTCCTTTTAGTTTGTTTGATTTAGGGTTAAATGGTATAACAACCCATACACAAAGATGAATAAAATTATTCTAAATAAGATTGATTAATTTAAAATTTAGATAAATGACTATTCTAAATTAAAATGTTGAGTTATGCTAAAAATATAAATTACATTCAAAAAAGTAATTTGATTGCATAAACACTAAGAATGTATAATAATTACTTATTTATAAATGTGTAGGTAAATCTGAGAATTGAAGAGGTGGAAATAGGAAGGAATAAGATAAATATCTAGTCTTAAAATTCTAGAAATACTATTTATGGAGTCTTAGACACTTATGGTAGCCTTGCGATACATGCATCAGTGTACGTGTCATGATATCAATGGAAATGTATAGTATAAAATACTCATCGAATTATAAAGTGACCACCTAGAGCTTCTTAGTTTTCTATCATCTTTATGGTAATATGTTTTATTAGCGTACATAGGTTTTAGATGAATATTTATAGATCAAACCCTAGTTCTTCAACTTAGGTCTTTGTACCTTGCTAAAAATTGGGTTAGTGGCCTCATGGTGTCAAATTGAACCCAATGACCCTTCTATCATTTGGCATTACCTATATAGATAATACTCTAAAAATGGTCTTTTACATATGTGGTTATCCCACATGTGTTGGATTATGTGTATATAAGGATGAAATACACTATATCCAAGGACATATAATGATCTATCTTACAACTCAACAAATACTACTAATAGTTTATTCTTTTAATGCTTTATACCGATAATATAATTATTCCTATGACTGATATAAAATAGAGAAGTATAAGGAAGTAGAATTTAGATGTGAAATCAATTAAATGAGATTGAATAAGTGTTTTCTTGGTATTTGGTAGATCAATAATGAGTTAGATTAGATTTTCATTTATACCACACCTTTTGGAAATATCTCACAATAGGGTTCAATAGGACAAATAGGTCAACCCATGTGTTTTGAAACATTTTTAATTTGGATGAATTTCCAGTACTTGACACTTGATAATAATAGGGAACTTACATTGACTCAAGTTTCCTTATGTAAGACACAAGTGGCTAACACACTAAGAAACTAATAAGGATATGAAACTAATAGTGAAGGTTATATATAATGCTTCAGGATTCTATGTAGTTCAAGGGATCTAAATCATTAGAAACTATAAGGTCAAACCATAACATAAATAGTTGGGTAGAATGAGATGGTGAATGCAAGATTTTTAAGAGCAATAAGGTCTAAAACTAAATCGTAGATAACTTATAGGTATTTTTCAAGCATACAAGACTAAGTTGATATAAAAATTGGACTTTATTATCTATAGCAGGTTAATGAGCAAATGTAGGGTAGTTTGATTAGTTGAGATTGAATAGGACTCTACATCCCCTATTATGTTTAATTATAACACTATTTTTAATTAAAGGAGATGAATAAAAACTTATTTTATAATTTTTTAAAAATACTCTAGTTTTGTGTATTATTAAGCTGATTACATTATTTAGTTGTTCTTATTTTATGGTTTTTAACTCCATGGTATCAGAATCACACTAGACAAGATTGTTGAACTATGTTAGAATTCTTAAAGGAATGGAGTTTAAATTATAACAAAGAAGTATTAGAATTATTAAGATAGAGGATTGACCACATGTATTTTAAGGGATCCTCAAATAATAATAAAGTGATTTGATGGTGTTGGGTTCAATCTCTAGAAGCTCAAAATGAAGATTTTGTTGTTGAATAAGGACCTACTCAAAATAGTTAAAGAGACTTAGATTAAGCCTAGATAGGATGCATATTTTATTAGTAAGTGGGAGGTAAAATAAGGTAGGGCTTATTAATGTATAATTTTAAGTTTGGGTGATAATTTACTTTTGCATGTAAGTAAGGCAAATATAACAAAGGATGTTTCAAATAATTTAGGTTACATGAATCAAATGATGTTAGAACAAATTATATCTTCAAAGACGGGTTTTCTAGTTTAAAATGTAGTAAAAAAAATATATATCAAATCACACGAAGTAATTTAATTCTCTCAAAAACCAACTAGCAGCATGTGTGTCAGTGATTACAAAAGAAGACACTACTATAAAACTTCCTAGGAATCTAAATAATCTTATTCTAGATTGGTAGTAGTGTCGAACACTCAATCTCACCTAAATTTTCTTATAGTATTAGAAGTACTACCTTAATAATAAATTATAAGGATGTGGCCTTGAATGAAGACAATCCTACAATGTTGTTTTGGTAGGGTATAAGGGTAAATCAAAGAATAAAATTGAAATTAAATTCCATCCCTTTCAAACCAACATCTCAAAGAATGGTAAAGACACAAAAGAGGATAAAAATAAGGGAAACTACTTTCAACTATCAATATCCTTAACATTTTAAGAAATAATGCATAAAGTGGTTATCATGGGTAGAAGAATTAAATAAGAAGAAGACAAATAAAGTTAATATAACTTGAAGTAATGACCAAGAACATTTATTTTAAAGCACCACATCCTTAAATTCAGATGTTTTAAAGTGTTGGTACTTAGATTGAGGATAAAATCATTATATTGCACATGAAAAAGGTTGTTTTACATCATATAAAGAAGTACCCAAAGGGAAGATTACCAATCTTGGATATGACATAAAACATGAGATTATGGGAGTTCAAAATATCTCATTGAAGATTCCAGATGGTGCACATAGGATAATAAAATATTTGTATTATGTCCTTAATTAATTAAAATTTATTTTCTCAGTGAGTAAGATTAATGATGCCAAAATATTTTTACAGTATGATATAAATGGGTGTGTCTTAAAGGATGTGGAAGGAGTGATTGTTGTTAAGGGAATTAGAGATGGTAATATATACAAGTTATGTGTATCAATAATTAAAGTGGTTTTTTTTATATAGAATTATTGATTACAAAATATATTCATCAAGGATGCAAAAATAGTTATCAAAGTCTCAAAACACCATATAGTACCACATAATGAGGCATACCATAATTAATCCATATCTAACAATCGGTAAAGTAATAGAAAAAACTGGCCATATGTAGGTGACCCAACAAAAAAAATACTAACTCGCACACATATATCACCACTCAAAAAGAGGTGGCTCTAACAAACATCAAATACAAAAAAAATTCATCATGTACCATACAGGAATCAGTGTAGTCCATTTCTATGTCCTAGTCAGAAACCACATCAATAGGTCCCAATTGATCCAATCCTACATTCGAGAATGGAGTGTACCTATCAACTTTGTTAATCAAGGATTTCATGTTATTGGACTGAACATATTCAATCACCTTATCCAATTTATCAAAACCACCCCTTTCAATGATATTGTCCAGTTTCCTAGTAAATATTTTTACATTATCTTTAATTGATTTCCAAACTTCACTTTTCTCATCAGCATCATGTACCATGGAAGTGATATTATGGGTGAAAAGGTTCACAAACATAATTATATTGAAGAACATATAAATATCTAGGATAAGAGGAACAATAAATTCATTATCTTCCTTAATCATGATACTATTAAAGCCATCATTTTAGACATCTCTCAACATATCATTGTTGGCCATTAACCAACTATTTATAACTTTCTTGTCAGATTCTACAGAGTTAACCCATTCTTGAACTAGATTATATACTTGATCAAAGTAGAATTATTTGATGCACTCCTATATTAACCTTTATCAGCAAACCATGATAAACTTCCTAATCTGGGTGTGGACTCAACATAGGATAGCTGCATGAATCAATCAGATAGTCTAACATGATCTTAAACATTCTAGATGTCAAGATATATTCTAGCTTTTTTTATGGCACTTTAAATAGAATAAATATTTTCATAAAAATAATACAAAGGATGAATTCAATAGTGAAGTCAATAACCATCCTAGACTTAGATTAAAAAACCTCCAACTTCCTTTGGTTCCATGAAAACAATAAAATTTGAGTTGAGAAAATAAGCCAAAATTTATGAAAGAAGGGATGGAATTTGATTTTAGGATAAATATACCCAAAATCAAAGTTTAGCCATCCAATATCACACTCAAAAATAATACTCCAACCCTTGAGACAACATTTACAAATATTAGAAGCATAAGGAAATAAAAAGAGAAAATATTTAGTAGTTTTAATATCACTACAAAAGGAACAAAAAGGTTGAACAAACCCACTTGTAACCAAAAAATAACCAACAAAAATTTTATTATAAATCAAGAGCCAATAAAAACATGACTTTTTAGGTTCAAGATAGGAAGTCCAAATAACATCAAACCTAATGGATCAAGAACGAAGCAGATCACACACATTCCAAATATGACTAAGAGTAAGATAGGGGACTTTGGAAAAAGAAAGCTTATTGTATAGCATCTATGTAGATAACTTGAACATGGGAGGGCACTTAAAACACTTAACAATATCCCATAATTCATCTTCCTCATCCATAAAGGAGACATTATTATTCCCATGTAGTGATTTTTGAAGAAGAGTATAAGTTCTCCACTGAGTGACAGGGAATTCAAATCTGACTCTAACTTTGACCAGGTGGCCCAACCAACCTATGAGAAAATATATTTGAAACCCCTCAAGTCTTTTTGAACCATTAAAAAATGGAACATCTCCTGGTGAGTGCAACCAACCTTCTATTGACGTAGAGATTCTACTAGATAGATCTATAACCCTAGTAACATGTACCAAACTAGTTGAAAAGATGTTTGGTAATGAGAAAAGCTTTTTAGAAGTCCCAAATATACCAAATAGAAGCAAAAATTGGTGAACCAATAAATTTAATAGAAAAAGGACCTATAAGAAGATACGCTATACTAATCCCATTCTAGTTTGATTTACCTTTAATAAAGCCACACATGATATTATTTCTGACATATATTTTCAAGGGTTCATCCCCTTTAAATTCTCTTGTAATCCATTTAATTACGAGGGTGATGCCCTAGATCATTAAATATCTTAGGCCAAGACCCTCAATATGTTTGGACTTCAAACAAATTTACTAGGAAATAGCCTGTCTTTTCCTCCCTCCATTACCGTTAGACCATAATAAATCCCTTATAATTCCAAGTAAAAAATTAATTTATGTCTTATCGAAAATCTAATAAGAAACCTAATATATACTATACAAGGAAAGAAATTTTTGGCAAACTTGGATCCTTCTAGGTATGGAAAGTAAATGTCCCTGCCATTTTTTTAATTTTCCTAATACTTTCAACAAATATCCATTCCCACATGAGCTTGAATTAAGGGGAAAGTCCTAAAGGGATAACTAAATATCTAACCAATTCATTCAGCCCCTTTCACACTAGATAAACTATGTAATCCAATAAAGAGGTGTGTCTTGCCACCCCAACATTGACAATTTATGCATAACTTTGGAACCAAAAATAGAGAAATACATACCCAAGCTTATGAAAACCTTATTCAAGTTATCTTACTCTAGTTTGATAAATAGATTAATGTCATATCGAAATAAGACATCAAATAAATCATCTTTCTTGTGCATAGGGATGCCTTTGACATGGGGGACAACATCAAAGAATCTATGTATAAAGTGTAAGGATTTATCTATTAATATAAATAAGGAAGGGTCAAGAACACATACCTATTTGATGGATCATTGAAGCTTAAGTGAATTAGTCAATTCCTCATTCACTTCAAAAATAGTATAAATGTCTTTGAAGAGAATATAAACCATTCTACAAAAGTTGTCTTAAAAACCAAAGGCTCTAAGAAATCTTTCAGTGAAGGACCTTTCTAATAAGTCATAGGCTTTCTCAGAGTCAAGTAGAATCATACCCATATTTTAATTACAATCACAGGCCTAGTACATCCCTTCCTAGCTAGTAATCAGGGTATCCATAAAGTATCTTTGTTTAATAAAGCCAGTTTGAGTTTTAGAAATAATAGATGGAAGTAGAGAAGTGAGTCTTTTGGCCAATATTTTTAGAAAAATTTTGTAGGAGACATTGAGGAGGGTAATTTGCCACTAGTGTTTTATTGAAAACAATTCCACTTCCTTAAGGATGAGCTCTAAAATACCTATATTATTATCATGGCATAATGAACCAACAATAATAGATTCTTTATAGACCTCAAGATAATCCTTAGCTAACCAGTCTTTATTGTCTTTGTAAAACTACATATGGAATCCATCAATACTAGGTGTTTTGTCATTATTGAGTGAATTAATGGTAATTTTTATTTTATAGTGCATGATATCCTCATCAAGGTAAGTATCTTACATATATGACACTTTATTTGGGATACAGGTATCATAGATAGCCCTATTTTACTCAATGAGAGCATTAGAACCATCAGACAAAGATAAGGAGTAGAATTCAAAGAAAAATTATTTGACCATATAGGATTTGTGAACAATGTTACTATAAAATTTAATACTATTAATTTTTATCTTTTGATTTTTATTTTTCAGGAATAAAAATAAAAACATGGACCCTTTGTCACCAACCTTAAAGGATGTCAACCTTGAGCAAATCTGCGCTCCCGTAGAAAGGTAACACTAGGATTACCTGACTTGATGCTTTAGAGATTTAAGCTCATCCACTAGTTTATCATTCGAAGGATCAAGTTAAAGAGAAATTTAAGCCTAAATTATTTTTTCTTGGTGACCTTGGCTATTTTCTTACACATTTTATGCTTTATCTAACCATACGTTATTTCAAAATTCTTAGACAATTCCATATAGGAATTCCATTGATCAATACTAGATCTATAATTATGAGATTTTCCTAACATTCTAAGAAGAATGAATATCATCCATACAAACATGATCATTTAAATGAGAAACATTGAACTTGAAAAGACCTTTGAAATATGAGTAACTTTTTTCAATCTTTGAAGTAAAATAAATTCTCAATTCCATGGGATGGTGGATGGAGATTTTATAAGACAAAGCATTCACCACATTACCAACACTATTTGGGGTCACTTTAAAGGAATCTATGTTCAATTAAAATATATCTAACATAGAGTATTATCTTTTCTTATTTCTCTAATTATTACACAAGGTAGACCAAATTCCTTTAATTTTATTTTTGCCATTCTGTAAAAAAATCAAAGAGTTTATGTATTGTCTTGAATTTAGACCAAAAGAAAAGCTCATTGCCTTCCTAGGATTGATGATCACCATCAATTTTGTCTTCTTTTTCATCAACCATGTTAAAGTATCCTCCAAACATCTAAGGGACATTTTCAAGTTAGTATCAAATAGTTTCCACAACAAATATCTTTCTCTATAGTTATAACCATGGGCAATAATGCGTTCTTTCAAATCAGGGTTAATCAAAATTGATGCCCCTCCTTTACCTCTTTGGTTATTAGTGGAAAATTGAGTTTTATTAAGATAAATGAAGTTAAGGACCGAGGCTAATTGGGAGCCCATAGCCTTAACTTATTGATGACACATAAAGTCTAGTTTGTCTCTTGAGTGCCTAAACTATCTCATAATGGGTTTTATATTAGGGAATTCTAAGCCCCTAACATTCCAGATTACAATCCTAATAACAAATTGAAGGTAAGGAGGGTCAATTAGATTAAACATGTGATTTTTTCTCAATACCATATAGTCTTTTAAAATAGTATAGAAATTTGTTTTCTTTGGCCTTCCTCTTAAGAGATGGATTAGGACTACCAAGAGGGATATCATTAGATTATTTCCTATCTTTACCAAGTGAATGATCAAGTGGGGTGGACATAGATCCATGTGAGTCTTTTACCCCCCTTTATACTTTCAATTTTTAGAAACATTAAGGTCCTTGAGGGACAAGGGAGCCCTCACTATCGTATCCATTTTAGATTTGAGATTAACAAGTTTTTATTTCTCTAGAGAAATAACGATATGGGAGGAACTACCTCTATTTCCATTGAGACTAGGAGAGGGCTTGATACCAAGGTTAGAAGAATAATCAATAAAAGGATTAGCTATAAAATACTACCTATTCCTCAAATAAATAATTTGATTGAACACTCTAATCAATGAAAGCATCATAAAAATTATCTGGAAAACTATTAATCACATCAGGTAGGTAATTCACAATGTCAATAAATGGTGATGGGGAATTACAAGACTCGGGAGAGAAATGAGTCATAATATTTCCTAGCTCATCTGTAGTTGTTGGAGCCTTTTCCCCCAATAGATTCATAGGGGAGGCATGGTCTTTTAGAGGTTCACTATTATACATAGGGTTTTCAAAGACTTTTAAATCATCTAACACATAATCTTCCTTTTGTCTTCCTGAACATTTTGTTTGTTATGGAGGTCTTCCTTGTTAACAAACATTTGGCAATGTTTCTTGAAATGACCATTTTTATTACAAAAAATTAGGTGTTTAAACCTTGACACCATCTAATAACACAAATATGAGATATCCCTTTGATTTTGAAATTAAGGGTTTCAAGAGAAAATCTAAGGGTTTAAGGGAAATCAAAACCCTAGCATTCATATGAACTAGCAACCTTTTAGTGTCCTGAATTCTAAGGACCTCCCCAAGGGGATTCAAATTTTGCGGTAGAGAGTTCCATATTTGGATAGGAACATTTTCAATATCCACCCATCTGGTTGATGTTTTAATGATAAGGTCATTGCAGTCCATATCTAGCTTCTAAGGGACTATCTTGAATATAAATTGACCTACATTCCAGAAGGGTTTACTTATAGCCCTTCATTACATATTAGAGTTTTTAAATAAAATAATTATTCTAAACCATTCAAAAAAAAAAAAAAAAACACCTAAATTCTTACCCAAAATAGAATTGATTCAGTTATCAAAGAAGTTCCTAGAAGGGAGAGAGTTCATGTTCAAACATACCAAGAAAAACTTTATTAACCTGATTTCTTCTTGTTATAAATATTTTTCCATGGAAGTGTTTAAAACAAGATTTAGGGAAGTATCAAAGTTAGGGTGGTTAATGATTTGGCCTTCATCCCACTCTTGCACTATATGCTCTCCTTCACAGACATGGTTGGTAATGAATTATGTGTCCTTTGAATGTCTTACAACTTCTTCTTGATGTAAGACCTCATTGAATAGCTTATTCGATGCACCAGAATCTCTTTCTCCCACATGAGATGGGGAAGACATATCATCCTTAAGATTTTGAACCTTATCATCCCCCAAAAGACTAGGTGGCTCATTAAAAATACCATTTTCACTCCTATTCACATGCTTGAGGCCATCTTTTCTGAGATTTTACATAAACAATTGCAATTAATAGCATACCCTCTTTTATTTTAAGGGCCACATGATGGGGATCTAGGTATAGGATATGTGGGCCAGTACAAATGATTAACTAAGAGACATAAAGTAGAAATAAAATACAAAACAATAAACATTAGCCATAAAACAACAAGAATGAAGTTATTACAAATGAACATAAGAGTTAAACCAATTTGACCACCATGGGCACCATATAAAAATACACATGGAAACAAAGGAAGAAAAGGTAACCAATGTAATCAACCAAGAGAATTCTTGAAATACCATCAATGGAGGATGACTCTTCATCTCCCCATTGTAGAGCAAGCTTCTCTCCTTCTATTATAATTTACTTGAAGTGGTGTTGATAAAAACATATAATTAAATATTGGATTCAATTCTTTGGAATCATATATTTGGGAATATAAATACACATTCACTTGAGGTATTAAATATAGCATCTTCTCTAATATCTAAATTTGTATTTGTGAGTTGAGTTGGAAGTATGTGAAGGTTATTGTTTCTGTAGGAAACATAGATTATATTTCTCAAAAAAAGGAGTGACAAGAGCTACAGGAAAATTGGGCTCATACATTGAGATATTTTTGGTCTATTTAGAATAGTGACACACAAAGGAACAAGGTATTTTATTGCCTTTATTGATGATTTATCTAGAATTACCTTTGTCTATTTTCTCAAAAATAGTCATATACATTAGAAATGTTTAAAATTTTCAAAGCATTAGGTGAGAAACTATTAAGAAAATTTATGAAATGGATTAGATGTGATAATGGGGGTGAATATACTCAAATTATTTTTATTAGTTTTTTTATAAAAGAAGGGATTAAATTTGAGTACATTGTTCCCTATTTGTTCCCTATTCACCATAATAGAAAGGTATTGCAGAGAGAAGGAACAAGATTCTTGTTGAAAGTGCTAGATTCCTGCTTAAGGTTGGTGGGTTATCTAATATATTTTGGTCTAAAATAGTTTATACTCCTCCATATATATCAAATAGGTTACCAACTACCATATTACATAAGAAGACACCTTACAAATCATGGAATGCAAGCAAGTCAAGTGTTAATGGTTTGAGAATTTTTGGCTTCTTAGCATATGGAATCATACCAAATAAAGGATGAAAGAAGCTAGATGATAAGAGAAAGAAACATATAATGGTTGGATAAAGTATGGATTCAAAGGTATACTTAATTTATGATCTTATAACAAATGAGATTCTAGTAATAAAATATGTCATATTTTATGAAAATTTAGTTATGAAAAAATCAATCAAGATGGGAAATGTTAAGGATTGAGAAACAAGATTTTATGATATTAGAACTAAAGAAGAATATGAGCATGAGGATTCTACTCTAGTAATACCATTATAACTTGTAATTACATAACACAAGTAGTTTACAAGGAGGGGAGCAACATCATAGATAAGCACGACCTCAAAATTGCACTCAAAAGGGATTGGAATCATATGCACTTTGAATGTAAAAGTTGATGAACCACTCATTTTAAAAGAAGAAGTTAAGAGTATTTATGCAACAAATTGGAGGTAAGTAATGGATATTGAATATGAATTACTCATAAAATATAAAACTTGGGAATTCACAAGTCTTCCACTCAAAATAAGAGTAATTGGGTGTAAATGGTTATCCAAAGAAAAATATAAGTCAGATGGATCAATAGATCGCTACAAGTCTTGTTTGGTGGAAAAAGGTTACTCTAAAATTATAGGTTGTGATTATCATGAGACATTACCACATATAGTTCGGATAACATCCATAAGAGTTGTGTTAGCAATTGCAATAACAATAAGTATTCACCCACATCAACTAGATATAAAAATAACATTCTTAAATGAGGTTTTAAAAGAAGAAGTTTATATGGAACAACTAGAAGGCTACATACATGAAGGAAAAAAGAGGTTGGTATGACAACTACACAAGGCATTGTATGGATTAAAATAGTCCTCAAGAGCATGGTGTAAGCATATTGATGGGTTTATAAAAAAAGAAAGATACTTGAGTTGCAACACTGACTCGAATCTCTACATCAAGCATATTGGTGAGTCACCGATCATATTAGCCTTATATGTTGATGGCACCATCATTATGAATAATGATCTTAAGATGTTAGACTTATTTAAGTCTCAAATAGCTGCTAAATTGGAGATGGACAATTATGATGAGATTCATTATTTTTTGGGCATTGAAATTTTAAGAAATAAGGAGAAGAGGGAAATCCATTTTAATCAAGAGAGGTACATTAAAAACATTCTAAAGAAATTTGGGATGTAAAATCGCAAACCAATAAGTACTCCAATGGAAGTACGTAAGATACTTTCACTAGAAATGTGTTCCAAAACACAAAAAGAGGAAAATTATATGAGTGTGGTTCCATATCAGAACACTTTTGGGAGCCTAATGTATTCAATGGTTTCTAGCAAACATGATATTGCACATTATTGGAAAATGTTAATTATTTACAGTTGGACTATCAGAAGTTTTGATATGCTATTTTATTGCTCTGTTTTTATTTCTATCAGTTAGTTAGTTGGATGAAATCTTTTCGGTGATTTCCCTTGTCTTTTTGGATTGCCTTGCACTCCAAGTAAACATTTACGACTGTTGGTTGTTGTATTCTCCAAAGATATCATTCGACAATTTATTATGGTGGTTTTTGGTATTATTTTTGGCTGTAGCAAAAACTATGTAAGTAGAAATCCCCAACTCAAGTCTAGGTGGTTTTTACAAGGAGAAAAATCTTTAGAACAGGGTTGTTTTATGTATGAATGCAAGTTTTATGTATTGTTGTTGCTGCTATTAAATTTTAGAGTTTTATTTCCTTTTTGTGCAATTTGTTATTCATCCCTCATCTGGTATCAGAGCCAGGTTTAATGGCTTCTACTTCTGGTGCATCCCTTGTCAATGTGCAAAGCCTTGTTTTCACAGGCAAAAATTATGAGTATTGGTCTTTAACTATGAAATCCCTATTTAGGTCTCAAGACATTTGGGAAATAGTGGAAAATGACTATGTGGAACCAGCAAACCAGGCAGCATATAATGCTCTTACACAAGCAGAGAAGGATGTCTTGAAGGATCAACAGAAGAAAGATGGGAAGGCACTATTTTACATTCATCAAGCAATGCATGAAAGCATACTTCCAAGAGTTGTAGCAACTAAGCAAGCAAAGGAGGCATGGGACATATTGCAGATTGCTTATCAAGGTATGGATAAGGGAAAGACTGCCAAGTTACAGCTCCTTAGAAGAGATTTTGAAAACTTGTCAATGAAAGACTCAGATTCAGTAGAATCTTTCTTTACTCATGTTGTTGGTCTGATTAATCAAATCAAGTCTCATGGAGAGGTCATAGAGGATAGGAGAGTTGTTGAGAAGGTACTTAGGAGTCTTCATTCTAAGTTTGACCCTTTAGTTGTTGCTTTGGAAGAAACCAAAGATTTGAGCCAGTTTAGTGTTGATGAGCTTCATGCATCTCTTATCAATCATGAATATAGACTAAACAGATCACACATTTCATTAGAGAATGAATTTTCACCACAGTTATCTATAAACCGTGGAAGAGGTTGGGGAAGGTTTAGTCCTCGAGGTAGAGGGAGAAGTTCTCCTAGAGGTGGACGTAGTAGCAGTCCATCAAATATTGGTGGAAGAGGTCAAAATATGAATTTTAGTCACCCAAGTGGCCAGAGATTTGACAAATCACACATTCAATTTTATTATTGTAAGAAGTTTGGGAATTTTGCTTATGAATGCAATAAAAAACAATATGACCAGCAGAAGCAAAGTACAAATCAGTCAAGTAGCACATCCACAGGCACTATGTTCATTGCATGCACTGAAATTGCTGAAACAATTTCTACAAACTCTCTAGTTGAGTGTAATATTGTCCAAGAAAGCCCATGTGATATATGGTATTTAGACTCTGGTTGTAGTAATCACATGACATGTAATAGAGATTTGTTTTCTAGCTTGGATGAATCAGTTCAAACTAATGTCACACTTGGCAACAACAATAAAGTCAATGTTTTGGGTAAAGGTGAAGTTAATATTTTAACCAAAAGCAGGGAGTTGAAAGTTATGCCTGATGTATATTATGTTACTGGTTTAAAACACAACTTAATGAGCATTGGACAGTTGGTACAAAAGGGCTATAGAGTGTATATGGAAGACAATGAGTGTGTAATTATGGACAATTTTCCAAGCAATCAGATCATAGCCAAGGTGAAGATGACTAATAACCGTATGTTTCCACTAAGAATAAGGCCAGACATAAAAGGAAAAACAGCTCGAGCTGTTCATGAAACAAAAAATGTAAATACTGGAGCAGACTTTAATGTAGAAAATACAGAGTCAATAGTAGCCATAGATAACTCCAAAATAGTTCAGCCCAACTCTATAGAAGAAAATGATTGTTGTGTAAAAACTCAAGCAGCTTTTCAATCAATGGTAAAAGATGAGTCATGGCTATGGCATTTTAGATTTGGTCATTTGAATTTTGGAGGGCTAAAGTTACTATATATGAAAAACATGGTGAAAGGTTTGCCACTAATTGAAAAACTGGAAAGAGTTTGTGAAGGATGTATCATGGGAAAACAACATAGAGAATCATTTCTAGTTGTCAAGTCAAACAGAGCTAAAACACCACTTGAGATTGGGTATTCAGACATTTGTGGGCAAATGCAAACACCGTCTATAGGAGGCTGAACTTATTTTCTTACATTTATTGATGATTTGACAAGAAAAACATGGGTATATTTTCTAAAACACAAGTCTGATACTTTTTCTTATTTTCAGCAATTCAAGGCACTTGTGGAGAAGCAATCTGGCCACTACATCAAGGTTCTAAGGACGGATAGAGGCGGTAAATACATATCCAATCAGTTTCTAAATTTTTGTAAATCTCATGGCATACACAAACAATTTATAGCCTGCTATTCACCTCAACAAAACGGTGTTGCGGAGAGGAAGAACCGAACCATTATGGAGATGGCTCGTAGTATGATGGCAGCCAAACATTTACCTAATGAATATTGAGCTGAGGCAGTTGCAACTGCTGTTTACATCATGAATAGGTGTCCAACAAAGAGTGTAAAGAACAAAATCCCTCAAGAGGCTTGGACAGGTAGGAAACATAGTGTTTCTCGTTTGAAATTATTTGGTTGTGTTGCATATGCACATATTCCGAATGAGTTGAGGAAGAAGTTAGATAATAAGGGACAAAAATGTATATTTGTTGGCTATTTGGAGGATACAAAGGCATATAAATTGTTTGATCCTATCAATAGGAAGGTTATAATCAGCCGTGATGTTCAGTTTGTGGAGGATGAAGCATGGGATGGAAGCATAGAGAGGACTGTCAAAATTGCAGCTGTTGTTCCACGTGTTAACATGGCAGATGAAGTGTTTCCAACACCAACTATAACTCAAACTCTAGTCCCTTCCACTCCCGGGACAATGCCACAAGTTGTAGCTCAAGCCACACCTTCATTCACACCAAGGAGATCTTCAAGATTTATGTCAACACCAATAGAGCAGCAAACTCTTTCTAGCAATCCAAATAGTTCCTCATCTCCTTACCCAACTCTATCAAGCATGATGCCACAAAAAACAAGGAGTCTAAGTGAGTTGTATAATGTTGATACTACAAATTCATTTTCTGCTTTTGCCTTATTTTCTCATAGAGATGACCCATTAACATTTGAAGAGGCTGTGAGTAGTGATATATGGGCACAAGCCATGGATGAAGAGATTGAATCCATTGAGAAGAATCAAGCATGGGAGTTGGTAGACTTGCCTGAAGGCAAAGATGTAATTAGTGTCAAATGGATCTATAAGACTAAACAAGATGCTGATGGAAATGTTCAAAAGCATAAAGCAAGGTTAGTTGCTAGGGGCTTCACACAAAAGCCTGGTATAGACTTCAATGAGATATTTTCTCTTGTTGCTTGGCTGGACACAGTTAGGACTGTTCTAGCTATTGCTTCCCACAAAAAGTGGCCCGTATACCAAATGGATGTGAAGTCGGCATTTCTAAATGGATATTTAGAGGAGGAAGTATATGTGGAACAGCCACAAGGCTATGAGATACCAAGTCATGAAGACAAGGTGTATAGGTTGAAGAAGGCACTTTATGGATTAAAGCAAGCTCCTAGAGCTTGGTACAGCCGCATTGACTCCTATCTCATTCAAAATAGTTTTCGAAGAAGTGGTTGTGAGCCAACATTGTACATCAAAGTCAATGAACAAGGTAACATTTTAATTGTTTGCTTGTATGTGGATGATTTAATTTTTACCGGTGACCTTGGCATAGATTCGTTCAAATCAAAGATGAAGAGTGAATTTGAAATGACTGATTTGGGGCTTATGAGGTATTTTTTGGGCATTGAAGTCCATCAATCTAATGATGGTATATTTATTTCTCAATCTAAATATGCAAATGAAGTCTTGAAGAGATTCAATATGGCAAAGTGCAATGCAGCCCCAACACCGGTTATGATAGGATTGAGACTAAGCAAGGATGATGATGGAGCATGTGTGGATTCTACACTATTCAAGAGGCTGGTTGGAAGCCTTATGTACTTAACAGTAACAAGGCTGGATATTATGTACGGTGTAAGTCTGATTTCAAGGTTTATGGAGTCTCCAAAAGACTCACATTGGCAGGCTGGTAAGAGAATATTGAGGTATGTGAGTGGTACAAAGGACTTTGGCATACTTTATTCCACTTCAGATGATTTTAGTCTTATTGGGTTCACCGATACTGATTGTGGAGGTAGCTTAGATGATAGACAAAACACTTCTGGGTATGCATTTCATTTTGGCACAGGTGTTGTGTCATGGGCATCAAAGAAACAACCCATTGTGACTCTTTCTTCAGTTGAAGCTGAGTATGTGGCAGCCACTAATGCCGCATGTCAAGCCGTTTGGATGCAGAGGATGTTGAAAGATTTGATGCATGAGGAAGAGGAAGCCACTACAATATTCTGTGATAACAATTCAGCCATAGCACTGTCCAAAAATCATGTATTCCACAAGAGAATGAAACACATTGATACAAGGTATCACTTTATTAGAGAGCTTGTAAATAAGAAAGAAATTTGTCTTGTTTTTTTCAGCTCTGAAGATCAGTTGGCTGACATCCTCACAAAACCATTGGCTAAAGACACATTTCAGTATTTGCGAAGTGGCTTAGGAGTTTTTGATTTTTCTCAAGTTTGCAATTCTGAAAATCTGTTCTTAGATAGCTCTGGAAGTGCTGCAGCAACTTTTGGACAAGTTTGATGCAATTTTTGATGATCTCCAGCTGTTCATAATTGAGGGGGAGTATTGGAAAATGTTAATTATTTACAGCTGGACTGTCAGAAGTTTTGATATGCTATTTTCTTGCTCTGTTTTTATTTCTGTCAGTTAGTTAGTTGGGTGAAATCTTTTCGGTGATTTCCCTTGTCTTTTTGGATTGCCTTGCACTCCAAGTAAACATTTATGGCTGTTGATTGTTGTATTCTCCAAAGATATCATTCGACAATTTATTATGGTGGTTTTTGGTATTATTTTTGGCTGTAGCAAAAATTGTGTAAGTAGAAATCCCCAACTCAAGTCTGGGTGGTTTTTACAAGGAGAAAAATCTTCAGAACAGGGTTGTTTTATGTATGAATGCATGTTTTATGTATTGTTGTTGCTGCTGTTAAATTTTAGAGTTTTATTTCCTTTTGTGCAATCTGTTATTCATCCCTCACACATGATGTATGCATTGTGAGCCAATTTTATAGCAATCTTGGACCGCAACATTGGGCGACAGTCAAAAGAATTTTTAGATATCTTCAAGGAACAATTAAGAATGTAATTACATTTAGTGGGAGTTTAGCAAAATATCTGAAGCTTACAGCGTATTGTGATATAGATTGGGTAGGGGACAATGATAGCTAGAGATCAACTTCTGGATTTTGTTTTTTCCTTAGTGGAGGTGCAATTTTGTGGGCAAGCAAGAAACAACCAATCGTTTCTCTTTACAACACAGAATCATAATATATAACATGTCAAGCCACAAAAGAACTAATATAACTGAAAATGTTATTGCGGGACAATGAGGTTACATAGACCCAACCAACAATATTAAAGTGTGACAGCCAAAGTTGCATAGCCATGATAAAGGATTCAAAGTATCATGGAAAGGCTAAACATATAGAGATATAATACCATTTCATCTGTGAACATATTGAAAAGAACAATGTGCAAATGGAGTACTCTACAACTGAAATGATGGTGGCAGACGCATTGACAATGGCATTACCAAGAATCAAGTTCGAGTTTTGCAAAGAAGGATACAACGTAATGGATCCTGACTGAAAATTATTAGGCTATGTGGGAGTGTTAGATGTGCAGATATGTAGCCAGATAATTAGAAGTTTTAGTTAGCATTTAGTGCTTTCTATTTTCAGTTAGAGACAACACATCACATGGATGCATATGTGGCTGTTAGAGTATATTTGTTGTAGGTTAATGAAAAAATATAAGGTAGTTTGATTAGTAGAGTTTGAATAGGACTCTACCACCCCTGTTCTGTTTAAATGTACCGTTGTTTTCAACTAAAGGATATGAATAAAAACATATTTTAGAGTTTGCTAAATACTCTTCTTGTGTATTCTTCAGCTGTTCACGTTATTCAATTGTTTTATTTTATGGTTTTTAACTTCAGCGTCCTCCCACGCATCCATTGGAGATTAATATCCATAAGTATGTAGAAAAATATAAACGAACGAAATGACATTCCTTAATAATATTTTCACACTTGGGTTGGAGTGAAACATCAAGTTTTCTGAACAACTAACGACCTGAAGTGAAAGAATTAGTTGATCCTGCAATCTCATCCATGCTTGGCTCCTACGTATTTGTGCTACACACCGCCACAGGAAAATGAATCCATTCACGTCTGTAAAGATAACAAATACGTAAATGTATGGTGTGAGTACCTTCGACGAACCCTCTTCAACTTTGCTTCCACAAGACTAGTTGCGCACAAACGCAACCCACACCCACCCGTCTCCCCTCATTGCGTTATCTTTACGTCGACCTTAGCAATACTTCCGTTGTCATATTCATTTATTCTTTTTTATATGTGTGTGTGTGTGCGCGCGAGCGCGCCTGCAGTTGCCATAAACACACAACTATAGTGTAGTCTCTATTTTCAGTTCAAACAATGGATTTTTGCAATCGGGGCATTGATGGTGTTTTTCTGCATTAATATCCGCAACATTGGGATGTACAGAACGGAGGAATTGTCAAGCTTAAGCAAGGACTACTACAAGCAGACGTGCCCAAATGCAGAGTGTGTGATACGGGACACAATACGCAACGCTACCAAATTCGACCCTAAAATTCCTGCTCACATTCTCCGAATGTATTGTATTTGCATATATATATTGTATTTGTTGTATTTGTACAGGGGTGTGACGGACCAGTGTTGTTGGACTCCACCGCAGATAATACTGCAGAGAAAGACGCACCACCCAACGTGTCTCCCCACTCGTTTTATGTAATTGATGATGCCAAGAGCAAGGTGGAATCCATGTGTCCCCAAACTGTTTCCTGTTCTGACATTCTTGCCATTGCCACCAGGGATGTTGTTGTGGGGGTAAGTATTAATATAATACGGATACCCTTATTTATTAATTAACTGTACATATTTATTATAAGGACTCTCCTTGCACATATTTATTCATGAAGTGATTACTGATTCATTAGGCTGGAGGTCCGGCTTGGGAAGTTCTCAAGGGACAAAAGGACGGAGTGATATCGAGAGCAAACGAGACGAGGAATTTGCCGGCACCCACATTCAACCTTCCTCAAACGATATGGTGGCATTATCCGGTATTCAAACAAATTATATAAAATTTACATTATATCAAATTTACATTAATAATATTTATCTTTTTATGTTTCTATAATAAATTACGATTGTTGATCAGAAACATCTTCGAATGGGATAAACTCAAACACAGTATTCCCAAAAATAACCCTTCAATCAATAGTCAGTATTTTTATTTTTCAACACTAACGATAACAAATATATCAGGCTGGCAGCAGACTACACAACTTCAATGCAACGCATGTGCTGGATCCCGCCATGCAGCCACAGTTTGCGCAAAGACTACCTGCTGTTTGTCCAAAGGGCAACACCAACGCCAGCACAGGAGAATATTTCTCGATTCCTCTGCAAATCGCTTCGACACGCATATTTTAAGCATTTGGTGGAGGGCAAAGGAGTATTCGCCTCTGACCAAGCTCTCTTTACAATGAACAACACCAAGACAATCGTGAATGGATTCTCGAAGGACGAAAAGGCGTTCTTCAGAGCATTTGCAAGGTCAATGCTAAAACTGGGGAGCGTTAGAGTGAAAAACAGCAGTGGACAAGTGAGATTGAATTGCAGAAAAGTGAATTCCCAATGAAAAAAATCAGAATGCCATTTCGCCCTTGTTATTTAAAAACTTGAAGGATTATTTGAGTGGGCGAGACTTAGTTTCTATGTGGTTATTAATTGTAGTCACCATTGTGCCGAACCATGAGTTAATAAAAACCATATGAGCAAGTCAATTTCCATGAGGGTTTAATATGACATGTATTTACCAGCAGTTTCCCCGAGGGTGGAAGGAATGCTGGAAGAAATGTTTATTTGGGGTAATTGATCGATTTTCATGTTTTTAGTGCTAACGACTAACTCAATTACATCATAATTTTTTTTTTAATGTTTTAAGTGTATGATGTGACACTCCTACTAATTGAGAATTAAGCCTATCAACTCTCCTTGGTATTTGGGAGTGATAATCAATCAACCACTTTTTCTCTAATCGATGAGTTATTTATCACAACATTCATATTGTAACATGAACAATGTCTCTTTATGCACCCATGTGGCATGCACTTTGTAAAAGCATCGGTACTGACTTTAATTACAAGGAAAGCAACAAGATAGACTTCAGAACCTCAATTTATTGACACCATATCAATGGAATTACATTGTTGATTCGATTCGCACATTGGACATGGAATCTTTTCATAATCAAATAGAAAATAGTCGATAATGGGTGTAGCTCATGTAAATCTAAAAACTGCCCTAAAGTTAGGGCATGTGTATGATATGGGCCCTTTAGTGTACAATATCACCTGAAATACTTTATCATTGTCCCTCATAATCACCACCTAAATCAATTTGAAATATTACACCAATTACATGTTATGTATGGCATTGCCCTTTATTCCATGGGGATGATCATGGGATCAATATATTGGAAGCGTAGACAAACATGAGTGACAATATAGACTTTGAAACCTCAATGGCTTCTCTCCACATCAGCAACATTACAATGGTAATTTAAGTAGTACATCAAACATGAGACCTTCTTAAAAACAAATATTTATCTTGATTTCCTCATCAACCTTTCATAATAATAAATGTCCAATCAAATAATCCATCACCCTACAAGATGTGTACCCCTTTCTAATGGGTGCAAGTCACGTAAATCTAACAACTACCCTAAATTTGGATATGTTGTAGGATATTATTTCACCTCGCTATCACCACCTGATTTACCTCTTTACACAACATGCCTTGCAGTGGAGGCTTTGGTGGAGGGTTTGACAGTGGTCTGGGTAGCATCTCTAGGTTTAACAAAGGTATTGGTGGAAGTTTAGATGGTGGTTAAGGGCTTGGCAAGGGATTTGGAGGTAGTTTGGTTGTTGGCTTGGGTTTAGGAAAAGGTGTTATAGTGGAATCAATAGAGGTTTAGGTGGTGCAATTGGTTTTCATGTCAATTTAGTTGGCCCTAGTTGTGGTACTAGGCATGGTGGCGGCATTGGCATGAGAGCTCTATTTTGTTTTTTGAGTATTTTTGTTTTGATTTTTTTTCATTTCATTATTGTAGTATATTCTCCCTTTAACTATATGAAGTGGGAACCCCATAATGCATGAGAATTAAACTGACTAACCCTACCCATCACTTGGGATTGATTGCTAATCGATAACCTTTTCTCTCAACCCATAATCCTCAATTATGACACTCACATTGTAATTTGAATGCTACCCTACCCCCTTATGTACCCACATGGCATGGACTTTGAATACACTTTATTTCTTACTTAAACCTCAATGAAACCAATAATATGTATTGTAGAACATCAATGTATTTCCTGCACATCACAAGCATTGCATTATTGATTTGATCTACATATCAGATATGGATTCATTTCATAATCAAATAGGAAACAATCAATAAAAGATGCCACCACCTTACAATCTACAAACCTCTTTCTAATGGGTATAGTAAATGTAAATCTAAAAATTGCCTTGAAGTCTAAGTGTGTTCATGATGTGGGCATTATGGTGTATGATATCACATAGAATACCCTATCATCACTCCTCATCACCATTGGCATGTAATTTCTCCTAGTCTCAATATATTGGTAGCATAGATGAACATAAGCTATAATATAAACTTTGGTAAGGTAGGGTCAAACATATACGCCCTAGAATATGATGCAAGTTTTGAGGATGAGATTTAAATGTGTCAAAGAAATGATGGAATGTGTGTGTGTGTATAATTTATATTTACATATAATTATAATGTATTATATTATAAAATATATTTTTGGTGATTTTTTTTGTAAGTGTTTTCTTTTCATTTATGGAGTATATTCCCCTTCTATGTGTACGATGTGGACACCCACTGCTACTTGAGAATTAAACCTACCAACTCTCCCTTCCACCTAGGACTAATTGCCTATCCACCACCTTTTGTTTCTGTCAGTGACTCATCTACCATAATACTATATCACGAACAATGCCCCCTTATGCACTCATTTGACATGCACTTTGAAAAATATTTAGTACTCACTTTAAATATAATGAAAGCAATAAGAGAGACTTAAAAACCTTAATTCATTACCATCACATTACCATAAATATATTATTGAGTTAAATTACACATCAGATATGGGGTCCTTTGATAATCAGAAAGAAAATAGTCAATAAAAGATGCCACCACCTTTCTAGATACAAACCCCTTTGTAATGGGTGTACATCATGAAATCCAATAATTTACCTAAAGTTAGGGCATGTTTATGTTATGGGACCTATGGTATACAGTGTCACTTCAAATACATTATCATTTCTCCTCACCATCATTGGCAAGTAAGTTCTCAAGTTGTCAAGAAGTTGATAGCATAGATTAACATAAATTATAATTTAGAATTTGGTTTGATGGGGTTAGTCGTGATGGGTTTTGATTACACTCAAATATTAATTAAAATAAAAGTTGTTTGGTCATATATTGATGTAAGTGCTTGTCAATTCCAATGGTGTTTGTTGTTGCGAAATATTACACTCTATAAGAAGTTGTTCAAGATTCTTCTAGATTTGGGCAACATAAGAACATTTCTAGGTATATGTGTGTAACTATTTTAAAAATGAGCCTCTAGATTTAAGAGCTAGCTCCTTGAATGTATCTTGAAATGCTCTTATCTATACCAATTGATTAATTATGGGGAAAAGAGTTAGATATTGTGTGAATTGAACTTAATTTAAAGGAGGTGATACACCAAAATATCTTCCACAAGACTATCATACCTCTTTCACAAAGTGACAATGCCTACAATGCTATCCTAAGAGTCCCATAATGCACTAGCATCAATGTTTTAATATGAAGGTGAAATGCATGAAAATAATCTAAGGTGCATGAAACTATAGATCAATTACAAATAATAAAGTTCACTATATACTTAAAATGGACTCATGCATTTAACAACACTTCATATGACTTACTACGATGAAATCACTTACATCAAATATGAGAGGATTGAGAGAAATCAATGATAAATATATATCACTTTATTATTCACTATAAATCTCTTCAAACATTTTGACAAGATGATATATGAAATTGGTCTAGATTGTATTTATTATTCTAGGGCAAAGTACAATGTCAAAACTAGCAGGGCTTCACAATACATGGGGTGGTATCTTATTACAAAGGCTAAAATGGCAGATACTTATAGAATTTTAGAAAGAGCATGAAAGAATGAAGTTCAACAGTCACTAGAACACATGTCCAATCAATAACTAGTTACGTTACAGGGGACTAGATTATAAAATAGACCATAAATGCCTCCCAAGTCAAATGTCCATATAAACCATGATAAATTCTAAAAAATAGTGCAAAGATTCTTCGGCTAGCTTTTGTGAAACAACCTTCATTATGGATTGTCTCTTAAGCATTTGAAACTGAATTAGGAGAGTTGACACATACGATATGATAATCATAATTTTTTTTTCAATTGATAGTTATTTTCTAGACACCTATATTCATCATCTACATTCATTCATTATTTTTTTGGAATTCATTTTTCACATTCAAAAGTCACTATTCCTCTTGAGTCTTTGACTAAGATTTCATGGTAGCACATGAGTCTAAAGAACTTGATCTGCTACATAATACTTTATCCTACATATTTATACATGTGGCATTTCCTTACCATATGTCTCCATTTTTTTAACTATATTTTTTATACCTGCTTGTTTTGATCTAAAATGGCTCTTTGGTTTCACTTTATCCATTGAAAACCAACTTGGACTGATCACATTGTTCCAACCTATCATTTTTCCTAATGGCCTCTTAGATCCCTACTATCAAATCTTGACTTTTTGACCTCATACACACTGTAAGATCAAAATATACAAAGGAACACTAGCCTTTGATTTTATGCCATGAAGATCCTTTGACATGTTAACTTTTAGTTGCACCATTGGATCAATATGTATGAGTAAATGCTAGCAATAGATCTCATTGGGAATACTTTCCTACTAGTTTTATCACATTATTGGATCATTAGTATGATTGAACATTGATTATTGATCTAGATTGGACCCACATTCTTATCAGTTGAGCTCATGCCATTGGATCTCTTCTCCGTGAATCCACAACATTGGATCTTGTCTAACCTATATCTTTTTAAGGGATTTTAACCTTGTTACCTTTTGACCTTTTTGACCTAAGCAAGAACCATTAGATTTGAGTGTCAGTATGTGATCTCATGTATACCATTAGATGTTGATCAACATTAAACCCTTTAAGGACCATTTGAATACATTATGAAACTCACAATGATGCTTCCATAAATGTTCTATTTTGTAAGTCCAACTTTCAAGATCCATAACTTGAGTTAGATAGCTTGTGTGGATATGAAATTTATAGAGCATGTTCCTAGCATGAAGAGATCCATGGCACTGCAACCTTTTGCCTCACGAGTATTTTTGAGTGAACTTATCAAATACATAAATGATATAGTCTATTTATTTTAGGATGACATGCTAGTGATGGTCCAATTCACTTAAGCTTGTGCTTGAACTACTACTTTATCTTGATCATTTGAACACCATAAAAACCTACCACTTGCATATATGACTCTAAAATGACCCCTAAGACACCGAATGACACAATGACTAAGCTAGACTATGACTAAAAATAGAATTACATATGATATGATATCAAATGAACTACAACATACCCTATGACATTATAAAAATCCCCTATTTTTGATTCTCACTATTGCAAGTTGACCCATTTTGGCCTATGGTAAAAATGATCAATTTTTTTGGTGATTTCCCAAGGATGGTATGCTCACTATGCCATGACCAATTGCCTAATCTTATCCATTGGGTTCCAGAGTTACAAGTATACAAGTTTGACACATAAATTTCCTTGAAAACACACCAAACAATAGAAAATAATAGGAATAAAACATAATCAAAACTGCACATATGTTTCAGAGCACTTATAGAACATAACATAATAAGAAAGGAAACATACACCTATTCTAATATTTATAAAATTGGGCTTCAGCCTTCAATAGTAGGATCTCAAATGTATCACATTTATAGGTATAGGTAGCTATTCTCCATTCATCCTTAAAAACTAAAAGAATTGCTTTGCTTTCACCTAATGATGATATGTGGTCCATTCTAGAGGGTATCAAATTTGGTATATCTCCCTAGTTTTGCTCTATATTCATCCCATTTCAATACTATGTCACCTTCTTGAAATGAGCTTAGAGTTACCTTCTTATCAAAATACCTCTTCATTAATACTTGGTGATGTTCCATAGCTTGATGAGTTGTATCTCTAGTCTCTTGCAATTACATTAAGTTTGTCAATATCACCTCCATTGGAGTATTCACAATCAACTCTAGTTGATATGCTAACTCTAAGGCAAATAGATCTTGAGAGATAGACAACCTAGATTCCTTTATATAAATAAGTATAAAAGGATAATTCCGTTTTGACCTCTTGAGAGTTATCCTATCATCCCATAAGGTTATCTTTAATTTGGTGTCCCAAGCTCTTTGGTTATGCTCCAAGGTTTTCTTGATGATTTTGATCAAATTCTTGTTAGTAGATTCAACCAACCCATTACCTTAGGGGTAATAGCTAGATGAAGTGCTAAAAAATATGCCATTACTATTATCCCAATAAGCTATCTTAGCACCCATAAAAGCAAGAAAATTATATAAAATAATAGTAGGATTCGTAAACTTTGTGATGGTGCTCTCATATAACTCCAATATAATATTCTCATTAGCTTCATTCAATGTTGCTGCCTCAATCCACCTTTTAAAGTAATTATTTGATGTGAGTGTCTACTTATGACCAACACTTTATGGGTGGTTTATCATACCAATAAAATCAAGACCCCATTACATGAAAGGTTGGTCTACTTGGATAAGATTCAAAAGAAGAGTTGCAATCTTCTATTGTCCTATAAAGAAAGCACATTATCCACACCTTCTCACCCAAGCATAAAAATCCTTTAAGAATCTAGGCCAATAATAACCTACCCTCATGATCTTGGTAGTTGTGGCTCTTAGAGAGAAATGACCTCATGTTATCCCATCATGGAACTTCTCAAGCAACACTCCAAAATGATCATTATCAATTCATCTCAATATCACACCATTAATGTCTCTTATAATGAGAACACCATTTATCATACAAAAGGGAATATATTTCAACCTAAAATATATCTTTTGTGATATACTCATACTATTAGGATACTCACCATTTTGAAGAAATTTGATCACATCTTATGTCCAATTTTGTGGAGGTAATGAACTAGTTGATTGGGAACAATCATGATTGACTAGAGCCTCTTCCTTTGACTCATGAAGATTTGAAGTTAGATGTTCATAATGGCCTTTACCCCTTATCAAATTTTTCACCTTGATATCAACATCATATTCCATTACTTTAGTGATCCACTGTGCCCTCTTTTCACTAAGATCTTTGCTCAAAAAAATATTTGGTACTAGAATGAGAGACCATAACATGAATATTATTATTTTAAAACATTTGTTTAAACTTCATTATTCCCCTTATAAAAACAAGTAATTTTTTCTCTAAATATTGGTACTTGACTTCATAATCTTCTAAACCTTGACTAAAGAGTGCAATTGGATGCTCCACACCCTTATCATTCTTTTGCATTAGCATGGTTGAGATAGTATCAAGGTTAGAAAATGAATAAAACATGAAGTCTTTAGTAGAATTAGGATTCAAAATATTAGGATCTTCTATAATTGTCTTCTTTATGGCTTCAAAACTACTCTTACCCTCTTTGGTCCAAGAAAAGGCTTGGTTCTTCCTGAACAATGTTGTGATAGGTTTCACCAAAGATGCAAAACTAGGTATGGACCTCACAAAATTTATCTTGTGGAAGGGCATTGATAAGCCTAGAATAAACTCTATTCTTTTAGGATCAATAATCAAACCATCCTTGGAAATGATGTGTCCAAAGATCTTACCTTCATGAACAACAAAGATTCACTTTTTCGGATTAAGAGATACTCCATATTGCCTACATCTTTCAAAAAAAAATCTCAAGTGTTGTATGTGTTCATTAGCATCTTAAGAAAACACTATTATATCATCTAGATAAACCAATAGAATCTTGTTAATCAAAACATTTAAGGTCATGTCCATCACTCTTTGAAATGTGGCACCAACATTGGATAGACCAAATGGAATATTCCTATAATCAAAATTTCCCCATTTAGTAGTGAATATTCTCTTAAAATGATAATCCTCACTGACTAAAATCTGATTATAGCTTGAATATCCATCTAGAAGAGAAAAACATTGAGAACCTAAAACCATTTTAAAAATATGCTCCGTTGAGGGTAGAGGATAGTTATTTTTGAGTGAAACTCTACTAAGATATATAAAGTGTACATAAAGTCTTAACTCCCTATTGTTATTTATAATAGGCATAAGGTTAGCTACCTATGTTGAATGCTTGATGGGAAATATTATCTTAGATTCAATGAGTTTGGTAAGTTCTAACTTGATGAGTTATTCAACCTTGGGGTTGATGGATCTTTGCTTCTATATAACCGATTTAAATCCAGGTTTTAACTCAATGCTATGGTGTGCTATACTAGGATAAAATCCTTTGAGTTCCTTATATTCCTAAGAAAATATTCATGAAATAGTCTACACAACTCAATGAATGCTTGCTTCTCTAATGTAGAACATGCGTTGCCTATTTTGAGGAGCTTATCCTTGAAGATCAAAAGTCTTTCATAATTTTCCTCTTTTTTATACATACTCACTTTTTATTTATTATGTTGATCATGCTTATTGAATATACTTTCTAAGGTAACCAACCCTTAGTTATCTTATTGGTTCTTAGTTGTATAATCTAATCACCCAATTGTTCTTCGAGCCTCTTTTGATTCCTTGAAGAAAACTCAACCTCATTTTTTAGGAAGCATGTAATGTGTCTGTCACTACAAAACACTTTCCAAGCCACTTCATTATTAGCTACAGAAGGTCTAAAAATGATATTAATATTAGACTATTTTCCCTCATCTTTTATGGCAGTAAGAGTATCAAATTGAGCTCTTATGGTAGCTAGTCTATCAACATGACTATTCTTCTCCCTTGGGATTGATTGTATATTGAATGCATTAAAGTCTTCAAGAAAATACCACACCCTATTCTTATAATAATTAAGAAAAGCATTCTTAAAATCAACCACATTCCTCACTTGATGCACAACCACCTTACTATCTCCATATACTTGTAAGTTCTTGATTATTTTTATCCTTACTCATTGAAGGCCATTAATTAAACCTTCATACTCAGCCACATTATTAGTATAACTGAAATGAAATATGTATGGAGAATAATACTATTTTTTAGATGGGAGACTAACATAACACCATCTCATGCACCAACTTTACTTCTTGAACCATCAAAAAACATCCTCCACATCTCATCAGCTTCACCCTCTTGGAAAGTAGAGGTGTTGGTACTCCTTCATGTTTATAATACACTCCTAAATCAGTTTCCTGCAAAAAATTATAGGGATCATGCTCATAATTATTAGTGTCATATTCATCAAGAAACAAATTTAAAATACCCTCAAGCTTGGAATAAATACTCTATGTCAAACTCACTAAGAAATTGTCCTTTGATTGCTTCTTGATTGACATACTCTATGTCAAACTCACTAAGAAGCATGATCCTATTAGCCATTCTTCTTTACAAAGTTATCTTAGATAGTATATGCTTGAGTGAATCAACCTTTGAAATAACTATGGTCTTATTATTCAGCATGTAATGGTGTAGTTTTTAAGCTAAAAAAACCATGGCTAGACAAGCTTTTTCAATAGGGACATAGCTATGTTCATATGTGAAAAAGGTACAGCTTAAATAGTATACAACATTCTCTTTTCCATTATCCTCATTTGAGCCAAGAGTGCCCCTGGGGCATGATCAGTAGTGGATAGGAATAACAAGAATGTCTTTCTTGACATAGGTGGTAATAAAATAGGTAGATTAATAAGATAGTTATTGAGTTGTTGAAAAACTATTTGGTAGTGATTATCCCAGTGAAATTCAAATCCTTTCTTCAAAATATGTGTAAATGGATGGCACTTATCTACAAACTGAGAGATGAAGTGTCAAATTGACTGGATATTACCCTACAAACTATGGAGTTGCTTTAAATTGGTTAGTGGTGGTATCTTGGTTATCGCATGGACTTTAGCCAGATCAACTTCAATACCTCTATGATATATGATGGAGCCAAGTAATTTTCTTGAAGTTACACCAAACACACATTTATTTGGATTGAGTCTAACTTTGTACTCTCATAATCTTTCAAATATCTTATGCAACACTATTGGATGGTCAGCTCTGGTTTTGGATTTTCCTAATATGTCATCAACATAGTCTTCACCAATATCATGCATCATATCATGGAATATGATAGTCATGGCCCTTTTATATGTGGTTCTAGCATTTTTGAGGCCAAATGGCATCACCTAATAGAAAAATTATCCCCATGGAGTGGTCAATGTTATTTGATGCTAATCTTATAGCAAGATTTTGATCTGATTGTATCCTAAGAAGCCATCCATGAGTGAAATCATTTCATAATTTACGAAGGAATTGATGATCATGTCGATATTAGGAAATGGAAAATCATATTTAGGATAAGCTTTGTTGATGTCACAAAAATCATTACAAATTCTAATCCCTTCAAGATTTTTGCTAATAGGTACCACATTAGAGATCCATTCTGAGTAGTCAATTGATTGGATACATCCTGCTTCTAAGAGTTTTTCCAACTCTTTCTTTAACAATACAACAATGCAAGGATGCATCTTATGTAGATTCTATTTTATAGGTTTGGTGTCAAGATTAACCACAAGGTGTCGTAGAACCAAGGTGGGGTCTAAACCTAGCATGTTAGAATAAGCCCATGAAAAAATATCTACAAATTCTCTCAATAAAGCTGTAAAGACATCACATTCCTCCTTAGTGAAGGACTTTCCTAATTTTATTAGTGATGTCTTTGATCTAAAACATAGTTGAAAATTCTTGAATAATTTGATCAGATACTTGTTACTCAAAACTAAACTCAGATCTGTAGGCAAGTTCATCATTAGTGGTCTCTTGGTCTAAATTTGAAGAAGAATGAACACCCCCATCTAATGGTGCTTGAAATAGGTTTTCACCACTAGAATGGCCTTTATCTATACTTTTTCCCTAGTCAAAAAGCAACTCAAAGTAGTTTTCAATTTTGAACCTCAATGTTTTACTTTTTTTTTTTGGCTAAGGGTGTTCACTCACTCTCTAAAATAGGTTGTACGATCCAATGTGATTGAGAATCTTGATTTGTGATATCCAAATAGAATGTTGTCTCTAAGGCCTAAGACATCACAGAATGCTTCATCATTATAGAACTCATCAATTAGTATACTATATTCTTGTTGGTCCCAATCTATCAGTTAGGGATAATATAAGGATAAGGGTAAAAATGGTATATTATCAAACAAGTTAGTTTCAACTAGGTCATCAAAGGTGAGGCTATGATTAGACTCCACTTTTTTGTTAGCATCATCATCACTAGTCACTGATGATGGAGCTTGAATAAGATATGTGGGGTCACCCTAGGTAGTTTAAATCCAAGTCCATAAGGTCTTTCATACTTAGTCATGGAAATTGGCTTGATGGTTCCTTGTTAATTTAATTCGAGGCCTCTTCCTTGAAAATTGTGATGCTTTGTGATCCTATTGAGAATAGGATACTTTACACTTTTATAACAATCATCCTAGTTGTCATTGTATAACTAGGATTCATCTCCTTCAAGAGGGTTAGGTTTTAGGCTAGATGATAGTATAAAAGTGACAGATCTTGTATCTTTATGATTGTATTGCCAATGCCTATGTGAGGTGACTTTAGGTCACCCAAAGGTTTTCAAATTCTAAGGAAGATTGGCAATATGAAATGTATCATGGGTCACATAATCTCCTGGTCTATTATCTAAAATGGTGAAATTATTAGAAGCTTTAGAAGGTAGCATGTGGGAAAGAGAATCTGAGGTATTATGATCTATGAAATTATCTGATGAAGGATCAATAAGTATAGCCTTTCATTTATCCTACTTGGAACATGGACTCATACCCTACTGATAATTATATCTTTGAAATTTAGCCTCAAGATGTTTTTAGTGTTCATATGGGTGTAAATCTCCTATAATAATCACTTCCATCCCTGAGTGGGAAAACTTGAGACATTGGTGCAGCTTTGATGAAACTACATGAATCTCATGTAACCAAGGCCCGCCTAGAAGTATGTTGTATGATAACTCAAGATCAAGCACATAGTAAAGTGTATCATGGGTCAAACCCAATGATAACTAGAAAACTAATGGTGCCTTGTGATTCTCTTTTCTGATTTTCATAATCTTTGATAGTTAATGTCTCTAGTTAGATATCTGTCATTGTGTACCAAAGAAGCTTGATGAGCTTTAGGGATACTATGTTGAGACCAGATCCATTGTCTATAAGGACACATTTCACTATATGCCATCTTATATAAACATATATGTATAATGGATTATTATGGATCAAGCCAAAGGAAGACATATCACTTTGGTTGAATGAGACTTGTTGGGCTGGAGCTAGGTGTCCAACCAAAGCTTGAAATTTATCAAGGGATATGTCACTAACAATAGTGGATTAGGTCAAAAACTCATTCAAGATGTTATTATGGATTATTGACATTCATAGTAAATCTAAAATAGAATTTTATGCTAGTGTCTTCTCTAATTATTCCACAATATCAAACTTCTTCTCTTGGTCATTAGTGAATGGTTTATTATAAGGATGAATGGTTGGTTGGATGACAGGAAAAGTGGTAGATGGTTGTGTGCCTGGGATAGTAATCTTCTACCTCCAAGTTGTGATTTCATAATTAGTATTAAATAATAGACCATTATTGCTAACTATTATTATAAATGAAGTGGAACCAGATATGACAAGTCTCAGTTCCTTGTGCACTTACATGTGGTCATTTGGCAAGAACAAGTTGTTGCTATAAGATCCAAAAATTGAAGTCCTAGTTTGTTGGTTTGCCTTTATGCACTCATAGGTCAAAAAAGGATTATCCATGTAATTTGGCTGGATAATATTATTTAACAATGGTCTAGGTTGATTAGTGCTTGGTCTAAGATTAATTGAGATGGTATTAATGCTACCTCTTGGAATATGACCTACAACCTTGTTGTAGTCATGTACCACTACATGGTACGTTTGTTGGTTGTTATCATTATGATCTTGGTTTTGTCTATGATTTTGTCAATTATGTTGGTTCAGCCTTTGATTTTGATACTATTAATTTTGTTGTTACATTGGTTGTTGTTCTTGTTGTTAATTATTTTGTTGTTATTGATTATTATGTCAAGGAAAAGGGTTTTGATAAATCCAAAGAGTTTGATTGGAATTGGAAGGACCATTATCCAATGTTGTCTCCCCATTCTCCAACATATTTTCAATTAAATGCTTGATTTAGACACATCTTCATAAATTATGCCCATTAACCTAATGATAGTTACAAAATTCATTTTCATGGTACTAATCATGGTAAGGAATGCCTTGTAGATAATGCTTTGGTATAGGCCAACTAATTAGATTGACTGTTGAAAGATTACAAAATATAAATTCAATGGGCTCTCCTAGGTCACTAAAGACACGATGTGTAGGCATGGTTCTCTTAGAAAGAGGGGTTTGAAATGGTAAAGGTTATTGTATTTATTGTACAGGTTTGGTTGTTATGCTTCTAGCATTGGTTGGAGAGTTTATTGCGTAGGAGTAAGATGAAAAGGTGGTGTGGATGAGGTTTGCATACTTTACACATAATGGGATTTGGTTACCCCATTTCCCACAACATTTCTATTTTGGTTGAATTGCTTCAGTCTTTCTTGGTTATTGGCCTGTACCAATTGTGTTGCTTGTGCTTGATTAGGATGTTGTTGTTGGATATTTCCCTAATTGGTAGAATTAAGTTTTATGACTCCTTTATTGATGAGTGCTCACTTTATCAACAAACCTTTATCAATGATCTCTTTGAATGTATGTGCACATTGTAACTCTAGATGGTAAACTATCTCACTATGCAAATTTTTTGTAAACATAGTGGCTAATTGTTTATCTAGTAAACTATGGGTGAAACATCTTGCAAGGGCTCTCCATCATTGTAAATAACTTATAAAACTCTCCTAAGCTTTTTGCTCTACTTGTGTCAAGTCCACTAATGAAATCTCATGCCCATGATTATAGGAAAAGTGTTGCACAAATTTATCAGAAAGGTCATCAAAATCTGTTACTAATTACTTGGGCAACATTAAAAACCACTCTAAGGCTTGTCTAGCTAGGCTCCTTGGAAACAATAGAAAAAGTTATATGTCATTATATGGCACTAGTTGACATGTGACAAAGAATTTGGTCAACTGGGCCTTAGTGTCAACTTTACCTTTGTACTTATTGAATTTGGGTGGTTTGTATCTTAGAGGAAATGGTATTTGAAAATACTCTATGTTGAACATATAGGAACACGTGTCATCCATTTTGAACTTTTTAGTCTACATCCCTACCTGAATGGTAACAATCACATCTTTCATCTATTGTAATTCTTGGGATAGGAAAGTGGAAGGGATATTAGTTTGAAGGAGAGGATTGGTTTGGGTGGATGGCTAAGAGGTCACAAGTGGGACACTTTGACTAGGAGATGATAGTGACACATGTTGAGGTATATTGGCTTAGCTAGGGAATGAACTAGGAATATGCATATGTGGATTGGGATGTACTTTAAATTACACATTTAGCTACATGATATTTTGGTTTGGTTTGGAGATAAATATTTACCTTGGAGGATTTTGTTGTTGGGATGAAGGGATATATCTATATTGTGCCTATTGTGGTTAAAAAGGGGCATGGTACCAACTAATCAAACCTTGCTACTGAGTGGGAACTTATGGACCAATACCCTACTTCTAAATTTGTGGCACATTTTGAACCATTGGTTCTCTAATAGGTACATAAGAAATATGGGGACCTCCTTGTTGCATGAATCCTTGTGAAGAAGTGAAATTAGATTACAGATTTGGCATCTATTGATGACAAATATTTTCACATTATTGACTAGTAATTATTTGGTTTTGAACTGACATATTAGTCTATGACTAAAGAGGTATGTTTGTCATTACCTAGCAAGGAGGAACATTAGTTTCCCTTGATTGAGGTATCAACTTATTCATCTTCTATTGCATTGATACACTATATTATGTCTACTATTGTGGAATACCACTCACTACTTGTTGTGGTGGAGTAGGATTCATCACATTCTATCATTGAGGCATAACATTAGCCATTATTTGATTATCTAATCCTATAGGTTGTAAACTTGAGGAAGTGGCTAGTTGAGGTTGGGGTACATAAACTCTTATTCTTTGGTATGATGATCTAGTCATGGGATTAAATATAGGCACATTTTTTTTGCTAGTTATTTGTGTGTTAGTACCACTTTGATCAGGATTGGATGTTGTTTACACATTATCTACTACATTTGGCTTGGTATTTAGTATAGAGGCTAAAGATACTTCTTTAATAACTGGCATATGCATCAAGTAATCTACTAGAGTGGTTTGTATAAATGGGTTAGAACTTAGATTCTCTTGTCTAGTTAATTGTATCAACACTCATGTTAAAGGCACTAGGTTAATGAGGGGCTTACTCACCATGTTCATCTGATTGAAATCACATGCTAAATTTAGGTAGGTTTGGTATGATGTTTATATTTGGTTAAAGTGATATTCCATTATGTTCCTACCTTTATTGGATATATTAGGCTCTTGATACGGTGTTTCGGCTAGAGCCATAGGATTTCTAGAAGAATCTTGTTGATTGTCAATGATATTGTGGGGCATTATTACTAGATTTGGTAAACTTTCATGGGGTAAGTCTATCAAAAACTTGGCCCCTACCTCTATGGCTCTAACCAAAATCCCATCATTGTTCTCTAACAAATGTTTCTCAAACAAAAATGCATCATACGTGGAAGATCTATTAGTATAATATGACTACTAAATAACTGGAACATCCATTATTGGTATTGTAGCTAGGTATTGCATGATTTGTTCTTAGTCCTACTCTGAATAGGGTAGTATGTTAACTAGATAGTTAGCTAATGGATGTTGTCTTTGAGCCATTGATTGATTATTATAAGAGGGATAAGAGTCCATCTCATAAGTAATATTATCTGCGTAGGGGTCTTGTGCCATTTCTTCTTATGCAACTACATTAATAATCCCTAGATTGTACATGAGTCCACTATGAGTGTAGGAATGCATGTTGGGATCCATAGTCAAGAATTTGTGATAAAAGGTCAAAGAGATCTACAAACTCTAAAAAAGATAGAATATAAAATAAATGATGCCTTCAACTTGGTCTAGATTTGTCAAAAGGATCAAAAGGTTTATGAAAAGATTTGTGAGGAAACAAGCTACCATAAAATATCTAATTTTTCACAACTCACATAAAGATAAGCAAGTAAATGGATTGAAAAATTGAAATCCTAAACTCTAAGGTTGAAGTATTTCAAATCAATCTAATCTAGGAATTTAAAAGTTGCTAGATATTTTGGCCAAATGCGGAGTGAAAAGATAGGCTCAAACAAGGTATGTATTAGGAATATTGACCAAACAACATCTAAAGCCAGACTTTAAAAATGGATGAAAGTTTTAATCTAACAGATTTGAAACACTTCTAAAAAACACTAGGAATTCAATTCTTTGTCATGAACTTGATCAAATAGGTATAAGGTATGAAATAAAAGGCACTTTAGCAATATTTTAATTTCTCATAAATAATATTATAAAACCTATGTTGTTTTCACAAACAATATAGACAAATTTGAGCAATATTATTGTGTTTTAGAGAAAAGATCATAAAAATTACACTTGGACTAGTTTGATAACGTAGGAACAAATTTGGAATTCTATGTAAGAGTGTCTATGAAACAATATTAGTAATAATTTGGGTAGCCTAATGGTGTTATACTACCCAAAAGGTGTGATAAAAAAGTTTATTTCAAAAACTCTCTAAGGCAAAGACATTTTTCCACAATTTTGGTATCATAACACTACCTTTCTTGACTCAAAATGTTGTGAAGTTTAGACTCGAAGTGCAATTGTTTAGCACAAAATGGCTTAAGTCTATGAAGTGATGACATTGATTATGAGTCTTAAATGGCCTTCAACCCAAATTAGAAATTAAGCCTAAGTTACCTCAAGTTTAGTGCAAATGGTGAACCCACTTAACACATCAACCTAATGAACTTGTAAAGGTGTAATTCTAAATTTAGATTACAAGTGAAGGACATAAACAACTTTGGTCAAGGTCTAGACTCAATTGGGAAACATAACTATGCCAATGTGGATGATTTGACTCTCAAGCTTTTGATGAACTTTGAACAAGGCAAATTTATGATTCCATACAGACATCATAATGCCTCTTTATTCAAAGAAAAAAGAGGATCATGTGTTTTGTTTGGGATTATTTTTTTCACCACCAAGTTTTGACTCCAAACAAAAATTTAATCTAGGATAAGACCAAATAATTAATCACCCTTAGATCCTAAACTAACAAGGTTGCTTGGTACTGTTGGAATCCATCAATATACATCATTTAAGAGAATTTTTTGTTTTCATCCAAAAATAAATATGCATTATATAGTAGGTTTTTTACACCCCCCTTCTCTCAAATGATAGTACTGTGATATGGACCTTGAGGTGCACCTTGCACCAACAATACTTCTGTAGTAAGTGGGGATTTGTCTAAAATATAACAATTTTTTGAATGATCTAGGGGAATCAATTGCACAATGACTTTGACACCAAACAATGTAAAATACAAGCACATATATTGGGTCCATATCACTTGGCTTGTTACAAAAAGGTCTAGTTCTTTTTGAAATAACTACATCTTGTTGTTTGCTCAGTATAGTGCAATGTCTAAAGTGCCACTACATCCTGTGTGTGACTCCAAAGGAGTCAAATGAAGTCAATATTAGGAGGTAAAACCCTAAGTCAAATCCTTCCTAAATAACTTGTGGGAGGTTATGAAGTCCCCCTCGCAAGATGAGATGCATAAACAAATAAAGAATGAAGATAGAAAGCCTTTAGGGTCACTTTTAAGGTCACCCAAAATTTGACAAGTTTTTGGGGAGTGCTTTAGATGACTTTCTTTCTAAGCCTTGGACTAGGCTACTTGTAACAGAAATGGTTCTTTTGATTCTAAGTGTTCCCTATAGGGGACAAATGAAAGATCATACACACAACATTCCTCTTTTTGTCAAACAAGATTTGATTAACAAACTATTGTAAATAAAAATTGACAAGTGTGTTCAATTTTTTAAACCCAAATGAAATATTTGGTGCTGTTCATTTGACCCATTGGCCTTAGTTGTAAAATTTGAAAAACATTCACCAAAAACATCTAAATTCTTTGTTAAACATCAAAATAATGTTCCTAATCAATTTTTAAGCATGCAAAAGTGATCTAAAAATGTTTGAGGCAAATATACCACTTGGTCATGTAGAAAAATTGTTAGCATGTCCTTTAGCTTTGAATCCCTTTTGCGTTTGAAATAATAAAGTTTGGAAAAAGAGGTCTCAAGTCTATGTTTTTCGTAAAACATAGTGACTGGCATCAGTTAATACCACCCACGTTGGTTACTCAATTACTGAGATCTGCTAATGTCAATTCTACTGATCAATGTCAATTGATTAGTGATCAATGTCAGTATTTCCTGTCGACGTTGGTTACTATCTAAAAATTGTGGCAAACAAAAATTGTAAAATGAAGTTAGAAAATCAATTTTCAAGAATTTTAAAGGCTCAAATAAATATTTTAAAATTGCAAAAGGATCACCTTCAGGTGTAGGATGCATCTATTCCCACCAATCATACCATTATGTGATCTAAGAATTTAACTCAAGAGAGGATGGTTAGTATGATTTTAGTTCCAAAATGACAAATAAATTAAAATAAACACACTAATAGTAGAACATCTATAGGCCTAGACACTAGGGAGAGCTTAGTTAACAAAATTAAATGACAAACACAATAAAAAAGAATGTAATTAATCACAATAATTCATTCACATTCCTTTGATACTCCAAATGCCTTTATATTGGTGGCTTGATTGGCTTGTGCTCATGAAGTCTTCATCAAAGGAGGCTTGGCTATCTCCTCTTCTCCTTGGCACCCTTAGATTGTGTCTTGGCTTTACTTGGAATCAATTTGGCATGGTAAAACTATTTGCTTGAATCTTTTGGAACCAATTTGGCAATATAAATTTTCATCAAAAAAGCTTAAAAATGATGTTGTGAGGCCTCCTATTTATAGATTTTTGGATTTGATCAGAATCAACTTGAACTGTCCATCTCAAGATTGAGATGTGTGGTTGATGATTAATTCAATTTTTGGAATTAAGTTTGTAATTATCCTTATTATGGCATTAGAATAAGGGGAAATTAAGAGGCATGGATGGCATCATGGAAGGCATTGATGAGACATGGGAGGCATGAATCCTAATATTTGTGGCATTTATGACCTATGGATTCCTTCCCAAGATATGAGGTCACTTGATGACGAATATATTCAATATTCATTTCGAAAAACATGTATTCAACAAGTTTCCATGAAATTATTAATTAGGCCTTGATTTGGGTTAGTTAACTCTTAAGCATGATTAAGCACTTTATGCATAAATTACTCAAATTGATCAGAATGCTTTGTTATTGACTGGATTGGAAATAAAAGGTGTTGTTAGATGTGTTGGAACCATATTCCCATTTAGGATTTTTCAAACAACAAATAACAAAAGCACATGTCTTGTGCAAAAGATTTGATAGGAAAGATCAATCCAGAGCACCTAGGTGCAAATTTGACATTTTAACTCAAAATGAACTGATCAAATTTAGCTAACCCATAAATTGCATTACCCCGTTTAGTGATACCTTGACTAAAATTGGCAGTTAAATATGTTATTTTCACATCATTTAGCATGTTTTAGTGTTTTTACGCTAAATTGTGCCTTTTGGGTAGAAATTGGCCAATATCCTGATTGAAGGTTATCGATGGCCAAATTTAGGTGTCTACACCTTCCTCCATCTCCATCCTAGAAAGATCCATCCTTGGAGCCTTTACCCCCTCCATCCTAGTCTTTTATGTCATGGTGTACATATTGCTTTATTCATATGCTTAGACATAGTTTCCTTTCAGCTTTTTGTACATAATTTTTCCAAATTACATGTACATAGTTTTTTTGTATTACTTGTACATAGATTATTCTAAAAATATAAAAAATATTAAAATATTTCAAAAGCGAAAAACATTCAAATATTCAAAAATTCAAAAACATTTTAATTATATGCATCATCCATGCTTTACATTTCTACTACCATGCTAGGTTTATATTTTATTGGTCTATGTTATGTTTTGTTGATTTATCTACATTACCATGCTCCACTTGATATTTAATGAGTATGTGTAATGACTTCCAGATCCTTGATTACTTCACTCTACCCATTGAGGGGGCACCTTAATTCATACAATCAAGACATATATCAATATATTTACCCAATAATGGCATCTTCTACATTACTACACCATCCAAGTTATGTCATTCTTACACCACACACTCTAGTTATCATGTTGATGTACATTACTTACTAGCTTACATAAATTACTCTATCAATACTCACTAGTATATAACACTTGTGTATTTCTTAGCATATACCTAGTCTTGTACTACATGTCTTGCATACTTTCACTTCTTGCTTTGATTAGTTAGATGTGAGTGTATTTCTAGAATTTACATGTTTTTTTTTCTTGCTTTACATAACTAGATATGAGTGTATTTATCAGTTCCTATTCTATGTCTTGTGTTTTCCTTAGGACATTTTCGAATGTTCTTTGTTTGTACTCTTCTATATGCATAAGGCCCTTGTGCCAACCTTGCTTGTTTCAATTTTATATATATATATATATATATATATATATATATATATATATATATATATATATATATATATATATATATATAGACACACACACACATGGAATTTGAATATGCCTTGTATGCGTGCTTTCTTGTTTGAGTGACATGTGTCCATGTCTTCTGTATTCTTGGATACTTTGTCCACTTTTGTATGTTTCTTGTTTCTTGCCTTACATGTTTGTTTGCTTGTTTGTTTCTCAGTTATTTGTAATGCCATTATCTACATCATGCATTCTCTTACTTTCTTGGATGCTAGAATGGACATCATTCTCCATTCCTCCTTGAAAACTAGAAACTAACAACTAATATTTATAGTTTTAGTTCACTATACTATAAATGATATTACATTGTTATATCTATCTAGGCATATCCCTATTGATCTAACAATATCCATTACAAACTATGCTATATCTTGAGACATATTTTTATTATCATTGTTATATCATGTATTTTCATAGCACAACACACATGTAGGGCTATTTATTCTAAGGATATTCATTGAAGGTTATTCATTCGTACTCTTAGAAGATGGGGTAATAAATAAGGGTTTTCTCATGGAGATTAGAGCTTTTAACTAGTCAAAAATCAGCTTTCAAAACACCTAAAACAACTAGAGTTCAAACCAGGGAAAATAGACTAGATAAATAGTGAAAATTATATAATAGTCTTCAAAATCAACACATGATAAGAGAAATAAGTTTGGACTATAGCCCCAGATAGCAAGGTGTCCTATTTTGGCACTCTTGTCTAAACAACAAAAAAACTAGATTTTCTAGAAATATATAGAAAATTAAGTATAGTTATAGTTTTTTCGATAATAAATCAATTCAAAATCAAATTTTAGTATAATTATTCTCAGAGAATATAAATATAGGGGGAATTTTGTGTAGAATTATGGCTCTCACTTCCAATTTTAGATTAGGGAGTTCGTATAACTTCCAGATCAGAATCCATGTTATAAACACCAATGATTAGGGGCAAAGTATGTGACACCCTTATTTTTTCTTTTTTACAGTTTATGGCATCACCTAGGCATTCTCAATATTTTCATGCCTAATTCCATCTTTATGTGGTTGGCATCATTCCTAAGTGGCTTCCACATAAGCATATTTCCTAATTTTGAATTGGCTTTTATACAAAGCTAAGCTCCACCTTTTTTGAGTGGCCAAGAGTGGCCTAGTTTCTAGCACACATTCAGCTATTCATGCCAAATTATCAAATTAAAAAACATTCATGGTATTTATAAGACATCTCATAAAACACACATTTCATACTAGTATCAGTCCATAGCTTCACTTCATAGGGAAATGATGGAGCCAAAGGACTAACTAGCCTTTGTATTCTTGAGCCACCTACTCAAAGGGATTAGACACATAGTCCAAACATCAATCAACACATAAATGATCACATAGCCTCATTAGTAGGTGATGATGGATATAAAGGGATAACCTTTGCATTCTTGAGCCACTCTTAAGGAATTGAGCACTTAGCTCTATTTTAAATATTATTATTGATACAACATCATCCAACACATACTCATCATCACTCAACATCATAATAGATTTACACTTCATAACGTGCTCTTTTTATACACACCTAACATCACATATCTTTATGAGTTTCACCCTTACAATTAAGTTCAGGTATAGCTTCTACTTTTTCTTTATCTTAGTATTTTGCTTCACTACATCACCAGAATAAAGGGGGGCAAATCTAATCATATAAAATGTCAAAATTGGTAGCTTGAGTATGGCTTGTGAAACCTAACTTGTATGTCTTTATTACATGCTCTCATGACCCTTGTAGACATCTTTTTGCTTATTCCCAGTCATTTTGAGCTTTTCAAATGGTCATTACACCTCAACTAAACCTAGTTTAGCATTTTTGTATCTTCATTACAATATTTCACAAAGCACATTAAGTGGGAGAATTACATATGGCTTGATCCCTCTTTGAATTATTGGTATGTAGGTAGTGTACCCACATAAGGGGTGTGGATACATGTTTAGTGCATCTTACACACACTAACCCACCTTTAATTGTCAAAGTTTATCAAATCAAATTGAAGTTTAGGGTTTAAATATTAAATTAGATCTAAAATAAGTTCCATAGATGTTTAGTAATTAAGATTTCATAGGTAGGCTCACATAGGGATATCAAACAAAACTTAGAAAACTTAGGTCTCAATGAGTAATTTGGATAATATCAAAAAAAGAGGACAATAGCATTAGACTCTAGGGTGTCCTATTTCAACGCTCTTGTCCTTTCACAAAAAAAATCTAGATCTTAATTTGTGACAGTACCCCAATCTTGCATAGCCAATACAGACCGTACAATGGCCATTTCAATTCATTTTAATCTAAGTATTATTTTCTCCATATTCATTGCTATTTATAGAAAGGTTAAAAATACAAATAATTTATACAAATCAGTGGTTAAATTATTTCAATATCATTTATTGATTTAGTAACCTAGACCCTTATCTAAATTATGAATAGGACTCTAATATTCCCAAAATAGTTAAATCAACTACCTTGTTTACCAATTATCTAATCTATTAAATTATCCTAGTGAAGAGGAATATAAATGAGTAGGGTGAGTTAACTCACATGATAACTAATTATGGGAGTGAGTGTAACTTGCTATGAAACTCATAAGATAAATCATAACAATACTCAATTAAAATCTAGGTATAACTCACCCTCTCACCCACTTAACCTATTATCAAACCTACACAAGTTAAAGCTACATGTGTAGTTATTATCCATTTAATAATTAAATGGAATAATAAATATCCTAAACTAGCACCCCCCCTTAAGCATAGTTTAGATGGGCAAAAAAGAAAAAATGCATCCCAGTAACAAGGCTTGATGAGGTACCCATGTACAATGCAACTCTCAATTAGTGGAGTAAAAGGAGAAAACCCAATGAGAAAAAACTCCACCTCCCAAAAGAGAGATAAAGAAAATAAGGTAGGACTAGAAATCCCACACCAACACCTCCCTTAAGCATAACTTAAGTGGGATGTAAAATTGGGTCCTAGCAATGAGGCTTAATTAGGTACCCAAGTACATAGAAATGATCCTAGTATTGTACAAAATATGAAGGATGTGTGTTTCCAAAAAGAAAAGAGAAGCTATGTATAGAATGTCACATGGAAAATACTATAAGAGGTCTCTCTACAACAAATGGTGTCTCTTCATTTTGTAAGAAATAAACTAAAATCTATTAAAATACTAAATTACCACTCAATTGAAATGCATATAGGAATCATGATGTAGATGTCTATAAAATCCTCAAATATCTCCCTGATAATGCTCGAATATGCCAAAGTCTAATTAGATATCACATGAATAACTATATAAAATGGCAATGAAGAATCATATAATGAAAGGGAGAGAATATCCAGAGAAGAAGATAGATATGAAACATTCACTAAAAGAATCTTCATGATAAGAGGAGAGCAAGGCTCAATAACTATCAAAATTGAATACTATTTTGTAAATGAAGTACTCAAAAATGCAAGATGGATGTTCATAGGAACATATGAGTCATCAATACTCTCAATGTGTATACTCTAACTGAAATCAATAAAGTCCTCAAAAATGAAAGTTTGTGAAGGCTCTAGAAGAGAAATAATATGTATATGAATGAATGTAAAATTTCCAATATGATAACTAAGGTATAGAAAAATTATAACCTATAGTGGGGGTTGTATACAAAGAAGAGCATTATACACCATGGATGTATCATCACAATAAATAGAATCAAGAAGAGAGAGTAAAATAGTCTCAAAATAGATAGTAGAATAAGGAGGAGGAGGTGTTATTTAGGTCATACTAGGATCTCTAAAAAGAGATTGTAGGATGATCTAAATAGTGTAGTGGCACTCTATTTATTCCATATAACAGTGAATATCCATGAAAACATGCAGTGATTGTGTGGAAAACACCTTGTCACAAGTATTATCTAACTTATTAAACTGAACATGATCATTGAGTATAGTAATATGTCCATATAGGAATGGAATATGATTCTTATATGTGAATAAGTGTTCCATGTAATCATTCCATGAAGTATATTGGCCTTTTTCAAAAGGACCAATGGTGTAGAATTAACCTTCCTCTTATGAATTATATCAAATGGAGTCATCATGATTGTGATAAGACACCAATGAAGTGTAATATTACATGGTACACACCATAATGAACCCCTAAAATATGCTCATGAATGAAACATTGGGCATAGCCAAAAATGCATCCAAATGAGAAATCAGTGTCAGAGTGATGTGGGATAATACATGCTTAGAATGAAGATTTTGGACATAGTGAAAAATGCATCCATTTGTGATCAATACATGCCCAAAGTACAATGTAAAAAGTAGTAGGGCCCATAACAAGGTAACCCCACTGAATATGTCACTTTATAACTTTAGTTTTTTTAAAATAATAAAGTAGACCAATGGAAAGAGGACAAAAATATGCATTTTTGAAAAAAGTGGCACTCAATTCTGAATTACCAATCAAAAGTTATAGCAAAATATATTTTCTATCATTAATGGCTTATTTAATTAAATTCAACTAAAATGTTTAAAAATTATGTCTAAAAAAATGGTGAGGTATACTTTCAGCTACTCATTAGAACTAACATAGAATGATGGACCTCCTTAAGTCAACAAAAGTTGAAAAACACATGACCAATGCACCCCTATGTGTATTTTTCTTAAAAAAACCTCTTTGATGGGGTTTTAATTAAAAAATACAAACCCATTTTAAATAAAATTAAAAATATGACTTAATTTTAAATTCTTTTAGGGCATATCTTAGTTTTTGTGTTGACTTTACAATGAGATCATAAGATAATGAGATGTCACCATTAAGAGAGGTAAGGAAAGAGAAAATTTTTGTGCACCGCCATAGAGATGAAATATAGGATGCTTCACACAAATGATAACCAATGTGTTGGACATGTTACATGACCCCTTCAATTGAGCACACAATCTGTGCTTACCATATAAGGTGTACTTTTATTCAGTTACTATAGAAACATTAGAATTATAAAGGGGGGTTTGTGGAGTAGCAAAAAAATAGAAAATTTCCTAAATCCAAGCATAGATCTGAGCTAGAATAAATCATGACCATACCAATGATAAATATAATACTTGTATACTACCATTCTACCAAATTTATGATCTCCTTACCTAAATTCTTGATTCGTATGAAGTTATAATGTGTCACTGGCTCTAATGATCTTAGAATGGCTAGAAAACGCCTTCAATACACCAATTATAGAGGCCTACATAATGATAGAAGACAATAAATTATTTATAAATGATAAATCAAAGCCCACATTACACCTTCTATCAAATTTACACATTCCTACATTGCATATGTTGCAATCCAAGTTGTGCTTAGGCTATAGAGGAAAGAACTACGTTTAGCCAAGGTAAGGATTGCCACTTTGTACTTGATTTATATTCTCACTTGTAATCTTGAACAATGGATTAACAACAATGGAAAAACCTTAAGATTACGTGACAAAAAATATTCTCTTTCAATAGATTCGAAACCTATGTATCCTAATTAGACATAAAGGTATATCCTTGGAAATATAACAATTACTTGAATTAGAATGTATGCAGGTCGAGAAGCCTATGTAGGTCATTAGAGGTGTTTGATCCTATTTATACACATCTTTCGCTCAACCTTGCACATTTTAAAATATGGAAAACAAATATTAAAAACCTAAAATTATGTCATAATAATCATGAAAAGGTTTAGCATCAAGATGTATTGAATGTAGATAATGAATGGAATACACCAACAAAGGGTATGTTTAGTTCCCTACTACTTATGGCTCTACCTAAACCACTGTGAAAGGAACTATGGGGTATATTTATCTCATGTATGGATACTAAAATTTAATCTCCATGGGGATTATTGGCATAATAAAACATAAATCTGACTATGGCATAACCAAAATTGCTCACTCCACTTGTTACGAGTTGTCACATAGAATGAATAACTGCTCTACGGCAAACACAAACTACTAAAGATAGATAATAATTTTAGATATTTTTAACTTATTTCATATTGATATGATATAAGTGTCCAATTTAGTGGATGAAGTGTCTTGATAGTCTAAGTTACAATGACAAAGTGTGTAATTTGTTTATCCTAGTATGCTTCAGGGAAGCTTGGTTGATCTTAAGTTTTAGAATGGTTAGAGATATTAAGGGATGAGTATGATGATTTAAGCTTGTTAAATAGAACCTATAAGAGGTTTTATATGATTTTATTTCTTGTGTGCATGATTGGATTTCATCTAGTTGACCATTTTTTTCATCTATACATTTTGGGTCGAGTGGATTTTTTTTTGAAAAGGTAATATTGATGACATCATAATTACCACATGTGGATGAGTCAGGGATAGTTGGTCATATGGTTTTAATCAAATTTGTCCCTATTTTCTATGTAAAAAGTCTAAATTCTAGTGATTAAGTGAGACAAAATATATGCAAGAGAAAATTTGAGCTCTCAAGCATTTTGATAGTGTTTTCCCATATTTAGCAAAATTTCCAATGTGGCAAGAAAAATTGATTAGGCATTTTGATGGTGGCATATATCACACGTGTGGAAATTTTATTATAATATTATAATATGTGTTTGTTTATTTTTATGACTATTTTATTTATGATAACTTTTAGTTCAAGCACTGAAGCACAACAAAAGTTATGCATGTGCAAAGTTGGTCTTCATAGATAGTTCTTGACATAGTTGGCTTTGTGAATTAAAAAATATGAGTGAACATTTTATTGTCATTATATCTCACATGAGTGAGATTTATAGGATTATATTGACACATGGTTTTATTTTAATATGTGAGGAGATAATATGGTCCAAATTTTATCAAATGGGAATGAGTGAGGCAAAAGTTATGACTATGCAAAGTTGGCCTTCCAGGCTTATTTCAATGGTCCCCATACTTAGTCTATTTTGTATGAAGATAAATATCAAGACCAAATGAAGATATAATGTTTTGTATAAGATCATAAATTTAATATATATGGTTCATATCATGTCAAATAGCTCAAAGTGTTCATTGGTTAATGAAGTTAAAGATCATCCTTCTTTTGAGATCTAATGGCTCACGAGTGTTCATAAAGATCAAGATCAATGATGTGTGTTCATGTAAATGAGGACAATTGATCAATGTTTAATAGTATAAGTGTTAATTATTTATGAAATGGTGTCAAGTTTCATTATCATAGGGGTTGTTAAAAAGATAAAATGGTGAGCATTTCACCATAAGGACTTGACTGATCTGCAAAGATCGATGGTGCATGTTGAGTCAATATTACAAGATTGCATGAGATGAGATCAACATGTTTAGGGTTTAACATTTGTAAGTGGTCCACTATGACTTATAGGTTAATATTCATTAAATAATATATATGGTTCATGTTTTATATAGATCATCAAGGACATGATATGTGAGCATAGTGTTCGATGTTTAACTGTGTCCATTTGAATTCAAATATTTGAATTTAACAAAGGAAACACTACTTCCTACTTTTTGTGCCATAACTTTCAATCAATGTAGGATTTGACTATGGTGTAAATATATATATATATATATATATATATATATATATATATATATATATATATATATATATATATATATATAAAAATTCAAATTTGTATATGTAAATATGAATCTTAAGTTCTAATTATTAGTATAATCAAAGTTATTGATTTCCAAAGTTAACTATGTGTTTTACTATGTTCTCCATGTGACCTGAGGAGGATAATTGAGCTTGTGTTGATGTTGTTTAGATGTTTCATTAATACTTAGATATTAAAGAGTGTATATTATTCTATGAGGTTCACCTATATGTATTTTATGTGTGTGATAAATATATCTTGAGTTTGAACAATTCTTAAGAAGTTCGTTATGTGTTTGTTCATGGTGTCCTTATGAACAAGGCTAATGTTTGAGTTGATTGAGCTTGCACAAAAGATTGAAAGGATAACTATAATAATTTAAGAATGATAAATGGGTCATTTAGAGTGAACCTATTAATTTCTAAGTGATCTTATGACCTTTTTCTGCTTGATGATGTGCTAGATGGTTGAATATGTCTCCATGAGACCTATAAGAGCTATAAGGGCCTAATTGAAAGGTGTAACTACTTAAGAATGACCTATAGATGTTGTGGCATACCTAAAAATATTTTATTGAATTATGTCTTTATATGATATATGCCTTCAAGTTTAAGGCCTACCTAATGGCCAATGAAGATGTTGATAATCATGAATGCTCTATAAATAGTGAAACCAAATGTGATTGTTTTTAGACTTGAGATAAAATTATATGTGGAATTTGCATTTGAAAACATAGTGTTGTGAATCAAAGGTAAGGTTTGGTGCCTAATGGATTAGTTTAAGAGGAGAATATAATTATGACTATTTATATAACCTATAGGTCATTATTCTATTGGTAGAATAGTGCTCTTGGAAATTGAGTGTAAGTGAAGGTGAAGAGTGATAATCATAGGTCTATCATTTGGTGTTGTAGACATTAGTTCAAATATGGATGTGTTAATAGGTGTTGTTATGATAAATAAACATCTATGGGATTATATCTTCCTTTTAAGGTAAAACTTTCTAAAGATCCAATTGTTGTTGTAGCTCAACTAGATAGATATTTTAACATGTTATGGGATTGTAATCTTACTAAATAAGGGATGGTATTTCCTCAATAAATTGAAGCTAGTCTAAATTGGTTCTTATTATTATAAGAAAATAGTCTAATTTTAGGTTCTAGTGAGTTTTATTCTCCAAAAGTGTTTCCAACATATATCATGTGCAATGTGTTTGATCTTGCATTGTCTCTCTTAGTCATTTCTATGAAAGTTTTGTATGCTTCATGAATGATTGTGGTGATTGACTAAGAGTTTGAAACGTTTGTAATTGGATTTTAATTATCTAGGATTACTGATTTAACACCTCCACCTCAGTGATTATACCTCTAAAAATTGGTGTTAGATCAAGTCATTTGGTAAAGGCTTGACAACTTGAAGGTGATACAAGGTACACTATAGGTAGTCAATAAGGAGATTTTTCTAATAAATAAACACCAATGCTCAATGGATCCAATTATGATTTTTAGAGTGCAAGGATGAGGACATACATTATATCCCTAGGGTTTTATATATTTAAATATGTTGTGGATGGTTATGTTGCTCCTACTACTCCTCCATCTAGTGCTACAAAAAAGAAGTTTTTTGAAAATAATTATAAGGCAATGAGAACTATCAATTGTGGTCTTTTGGAGACTTAATATACCAAGGTAATCCATTTAAAATATTCTAAGGATATATGGGAAAAAATGAAGATCATTTATTAATGAGATTTAAAGGTCAAGCTTGCTAAGTTGTAGACTCATAGAAGGTAATTTAAAAGTCTCAAGATGAAGGAAGAAGATTTTGTGAAATTTGTTATACAGAGAGTTGATGAGATTGTGAACATCATCAAAGGTATTGGAGAGAAATTTGAAGAGGATACTATAGTTCAAAAGGTATCAAGGTCCCTCTCTCTCAAATTTGATCATAAAGTATCTTCTATAGAAGAAAGTCATGATCTTACTCAGCCAAAGCTGGATGAATTGCATGGTATCCTCACTGCCTATGAAATGAGTAAGAAATATGATATACAACCAAAGAAGGAATACAAATTCAAGATAGAGATGAAACCTAATAAGAAGTTACAAGGTAAGAAACCTAAAGAGGATGACATTTCTGATATTGATGAGGATGAACTGATTGCTTTGTTTACAATGAAATTGAAAATAGGTTTAGGAAAGTATAAGATTAAACTACCCTTCAAATGCTTTAATTGTGGAGAGATATGACATTTTTATAGAAATTTCCCTCATAAGAATGATGTTGAAGAGCATGATAAATATCAAGATGGAGACAAGAAGACATACAGGTCAAATAAGAGCAAGAAAGGTTTCAAAAGCATTGACAACAAGATGTTTTCAAGAACAAGAAGGTGCTCTACACCAATAAAAACTATAACTCATTAGATTAGAGTGAAGATAGTGACATAGAGTATGATCATAAAGATGATATTCCTATTGAAGATGAAACCATTTTCATGGCTAAGAAAGTAAGTTGCTCACATCAAAAGGATTCTACTTAGAGTGATTCAGATGATGATGAAGATGAGATGGACTATGATATTGAATTGACAAATTCTCTTGAAGAACTAAAGATCAAGAAGAATATTAACAAGAAGATGAAGTCTCAAATCAAGGACTATAAGGAGTAATTTACTATGTATGAATAAATAATAAATGAAGACACCAAAGATCATGAAGATATGGTCAAGCATCTTAGTTGTCAATTGGAAATCATGTATACAAGCTTGAAATCTAAAGAAGATAAGTGTTTAAGGTATGTAATTGAAAATGAGTAATTAAGATCTGAGTTATAAAAGTCATCTAATAAGGTGAATTCATTTAGGATATTTAAAAAGAGATCAAATGATCTAGACAATATTCTGAATGATCAAAAGCATGCAAGTGATATAACAGGTCTTGGATACAAAGAAGAACTAGATAATGAAACTCATGACAAGATGAATACTAATGTGAACAATAAAAATCTAAATTTAAAGAAAAATCATTAGATAAGGAATGAAGTTATTGGTAGAATGAAGACAAATTATATCAGACATCCAAATGCCATGATGTATGCAAATTTCAATGGTTATTTTTATACTTATAATTAGTTTGGGCATAGATCTAGAGAATACAAGAGACCTATTATAAATGCGTTTACATGGTACTATGATGGGGGTCATTAGTCAAAAGATGTGATAAAAACTAAGTGATTCAACTATTTTGACATGGGATACTATGAAAACCATTGTACACATAATGTTAGACAAGGTGAATTATCTCAAAAAAGAGGAGGTTGTTTCATTTGTCATGACATAAGACACCTTGCAAGTTTCTATTCAAATAAGGTAAGACAAACTATGTTTCCATCAAGGAATATGGTGTTCTACGACTGTGAATAGATAGGCCACGTTTCTAAATTCTACAATCAAAGGTTTACAAGTTAGAATAAGTTTAATCAGGGTCTTAGAGATCACAGAAAAAGGAAAATCAACTCATGGAAGCCAAAGGTGGTGAGTATGAGTTATGATGAGATTGTTGGTCCAAGTAATTTATTTGTTGTGGCAGAGAATACTTTAGAATTTGAAGAGTTTAAAGGGCTCTCATTTTCTACTCATGTTGTGAGTAAAGAGACTAAACTCAAAGAGAAGACAAAGGTATTGGCTGAGGCTAGTTATAAGGTAAGTATGGATCCAAATTAACATCCTATTATTGCTCGGCAAGTTTAATTAAAAAAACATCAATTATCAGTAATGAGTGATGAAGTTCCAAGCTACAAGGAAAATTCTAAAAATGAAAAGGTATGTCATGAATCTTTGTTGTCTCCATGTATTGTCAATCCAATTTTAGAAAAGTAAGCAATTGTCATAGTTCAGATTGAGAATAAGAAGAAAAAAAGAAAGAAATCATTTAGCTATAAGAGGATTCCATTGGTTACTGAGGAGATGTGGGCCACTCCTGGATTCACTTTGTTTTATACAATTATGGTGCAAAAGATGTCTATGAATATGCTTCTTAAGAGACTCATTTCATTGGAGAAGAAAGTGTTGTTGTGGTGTTCTTAAAATTGTCCTAGAAGGCTAGTGATGAGTGTTTTTAGTTGGAACATGTATGTCTAGGTGGAAGATATGTTGCGGTGATGACATGATGTTGATATCTATATATGGAGTAGTATATAGGGTCATATTAAAGGTTACTAGATGAAAAAAGATGATTTGAGAGTTGAAAATATGATATTTTTTCGTAGAAAATTATTTTGAAATTATTATAACATGCTCTAGGTGGTTTTGTGGTCTAAAGGTATTTTGAAGTCAAATTATAGATTTTTGAGTGCTCTTAGTTTTCTCAATTTTGGCTTTAGGGAAAATATGCTTTAAAATGGGTTATAGGAAGTCAATTTTCCCAAATTTATGGAGGTTCAAATTTTGGTCTAAAAGTATGTGATGGTTGCCTCTAGGTGTGCACAATGTTTGAACTGTGTGTGTTGACAAGGAGGAGGTTTGTTGACCTTGTTTGTTTTGAGTTTCTAATGTTTTGGGCTATGTTAGAAAAGTGGTTTGAATTATGAATTAAGGTATAAGTATTATTAATAGGTTTAATGGTACAAATGGTTTATGAAATCATGTTTCACAAAGATTTGAAGGTTTGTGGTTTTTAATTTATTCATTTTTATTGCAAAATGGAGGCCTAATTGGCTAGTACGTTTATGAAGGAAGTATGTATCAAAATATGATCTAGGTGTTGAAAATTTTTTTGATTAAAGGGGCATATAATATTCCTCAACATATGAATTTTTAGGTATTGAAGATGTGTATTCAGAAAGTTCTGGGCTCTACAAGTTCTAGGTAGGGCTATAAAAAGACTAGATAGACCTAGTGTGAAAAAGAGTACTTTTGTTCAGTTTATCCAAAAGATCAAGCTATGTATGTTTCAAGGTCAGTTATAAAATTTATTTAGATCATGTTTCTTATTTATTGAGTGGCATAAATTCCAATTAATTGTCCCTGAGGTGGATAGAAAGAAAAGTCTAGTGACCTTGTGTGGTGGTTCTTCATGGTGTATGGAGATATAAAGATGCTCAAGAGGTGAAATTACATAAAAATATTAGGGGTAGTCCCACTTAGATGTTTCTTGGTGATTTCCATCATATTTTAGTACTTTTATATGATCTTTCTCTATTGGTTGCAGTGCTTGGTTGAAGAAGAGTGTTGGCATGAAGCAAGAGGAATTTGTCAAGATAAGAAGAGGTAGACTGAAGGTAAAGTAGAGTTTTAATAATATTTATAAGGTGGTCCTATCCTACATTTATTATTTTTAGTTCCTAAGGATTAGTTGATGACCACTTTGTCATTGTGTCTATAGTCATATAAAATGTGAGTGTGGTTTTTGACACCCAACCTATAGGTCCCTCTTCTTTCCTCTCATGACCCTCATAGGCACCTTTTCACTAATTTTAAATCATCCTTAACATTATAAGAATTGATTATAGCTTAGCTAGACTATGTTTTCCATGACAAATCCATCCTCCAAATCTTGTACCCTCAAGATAATAGTTCCCAACTTAGACTATAGCGCTAGACCCTAGGGTGTCTATTTTCAACATTCCTATCCAAGTGTATTTTTAGATCCGATTATCATTTCCTTCTAGTTCCTATCCATCTTCTTGTTAGCTGAAAATGAATATATTTGACCCATGACCAACATATATCTATAAAATCCCATTCAAATTTCATTTAGAAGGGGTTGGAAAATATCATAGAATAAGCAAGAATACAAGCAATATTATTCAGGTATATTTCCTTATTCTCTGCATAAAGCCATCCAATACAACCATAAGCTTATTCAAATCCTTACTCTAGTCCTTATCAACTTCAATCACACCCATTTTTATTATTTTTTATTTTCATACACATAGTTGCACAAAGCACATCAAGTGGGAGAACTACATATGGCTTGATCCCTCTTATAAGTATTGGTATGTATGAATTGTGCCCACACAAGGGGTGTGGATACATGTTTAGTGCATATAAAAATGAAATCTAAAGTTTGAAGACTAAATCAGCTCTACAAGGAGTTACTCATACATCCAACATCCAAAATTTTACAAGCAGACTCACACATGGAAAACAAACAAGTACTATAGTGCTAGACCCTAGGTGTCTTATTTCGAAACTCCTATCCTTTCATAAAACAAAGCATAGATCTTAATTTTAAACACTATCCCAGCCTTGCACAATAAATTTTAGACCTTGTCTCAGTTTGTTTCCAGCTAAGTCTTATTTTATCAACATTAATTACTATTTTTAAAAAGGTTTTAATTGTAATTAAATTATACAAATCAATAGCTTAATTATTTAAATATTATTTAATGAACTAATTAACTCATACCCTTAACTAAATTAGGAATACGACTCTAATATTTTTAAAAAATCTAAATCATTTGGTGACCCTGACTTACTTCATTTGTGCATAAAAACCTTAGAAACCCTAGGCTAAATTCCTTGCATAATTTTCGAATATTTTTTTTATTTTTCATACATATTATAAATTAAAAAATCATAGTTAATTTTTAAATTTACCCTAGTAATTTTTTTTAAAATATTTTATTTAAACCACTAGTTGAAATTACCAGGTCTTTTTGTGCACAAAAACCCTAGAAACCCTAGGGAAAATTTCTTTCTAATTTTAGAAATATTTTTCTAATTTTTTAATTACATATTTAAATAAAAAATTTATATTAATTTTTAAAATTCCATAGTAATTTTGAAAATTATATTTTTTTCAAAACCCTAGTTGCATACACTAGGTCCTTTCAAATCAAGAATTTTCCAATAATTTTCTAAATTTTTACTTGCATATTTAAATAAAAAATTCACCTTAATTTTTAGAATTCCTTAGTAACTTTAGAATATATCATTTTTAAAACCCTTGTAACATATACTAGGTCCCATTGCTTTTTGAGGTATCACTTTACATGCTTGTGAGCATTAGTATCCTTTTTATGCATATTCCAGTCTATTAGTTAGATTATATTTATTTAATCTACTCTTTCATTTTTTAATGTGTTTTCCTTATGCCATCTAAGATCCTTGCATCTCTTCCTTTGAGATGAAGTGAAAGACTTAATGGCAACCCTCTTGAATTTACCCAGCTTCCTTCAACCTCAACATATACCATGGATAAACAACCAACTTAGCTTCTTTCTATAGATCTTACACATCCAAATTACACCAATTTCAAAGAGGATAATTTAAAAAATGAGAAGTATGAGAATAAAAATGATGATACAAACACCAATTTTCATGATCCACCACATCAGACTCTTGATCCACTTTCACCTATTACCGATAATTAACTTATCCTTAATGAAGATTTTATCCTACAAAGTTTTTGAGAAAGACTCAAGAGCAAACCTTGAGATCATACTCTTATTTTATAATCTATCATGGAAATAAAAAAGGCTAAACAAGTTGGGTCTTTCATTCCTTCATAGCAACTATTTTTAGATGACATTATGGGGGAAACTATGTTTCAACAACCCCTATAGCAGCCCGAATTACCTTTATGCCACCACCAGCTATAGCTAGTACATCTTTGTCTCCTAATATGGCAGCCCTTGTGCAAGAGATACAATATCTTCAATCCAAGGTGCTACATATTGAGCAAGGTACCTCTAGACCTACACAGGACCTAAATTCTCTTGCTCTACTTCATACACCATTAGCACATCATATTGCTTATACACCTTTGCCACGAGGTTTTGTTCAACCCAAGTTCACTCTATATGATGGCAAGGGTGATATAGAGACACATTTGAGATATTCTCATGCATCATAATTGGACTATGTACCAAATGACTGGATACTAACCAAGATATTCCTATAGAGTCTAAAGGATTATGTTTTACAATGGTTCTATATTCTATCTAATCATTCAGTCCATGCATTCAATCATTTAGTTGACATGTTCTTATCTTATTTTATCATTAAAATTAGTGATAAAGTTTTCTATACCCAAGTTTCATAATAGAAATAAATGTCAAATAAACATCTCACAAATTATGTTCTTTGATATAAGACTATCTTGGTTAAGATGACTAACCCCATGGTTGATCAAAAGTCACAAGATCTCTTTAAATAGAGTCTTCTATCAATTTTTTAGGAATCAATAATGTTTAAAAGATTCTCTTCCTTCATTGAGTTATGGAATACACTAAAAAAAAGGGAAATCAAATTAATTTCAATAAGAAAATCCAAGTACAAGAGCATATCAAAAACAACAAAGTAACATACAAAGTAAAGGTCAATGATAGCAAGAGTCAAAATCAACCAACATTTAGTGTGGCTTCAGAAGCCCCTCAATGAGTGGTTTTATATGTGCTTCCTTGGTGAACTTTTTCCAATCTATCAATTTCTCCAACCAGAGTATTACAGTAGCTATTGGAATGTAATATCATATCTCTCCCTCCTATTCAGAAAGTTGATCCAACAAAGCCTCTTCCATAGGGATATGATTAGAATGCATTTTGTGATTTTCAAATGGTACCATGATACACAAAATATAGATGTATTAATTTTAAACACAAGATACATGACTTGATATATGACAATGTTATTAATCTTGGCACTTTAGTTGATCCTCCTCACAAAAATTAAACACCAGATAAAGCTTGAAAAATCTTCTTAAATTCTTTCCCACAACATTATAAATAAGAGATAGGGGATACATTAGGTGTTCACCATGCATATCATGCACATCCACCACCAGCTACATATAGGGTACCTTCATTTGAGTCACATCCTTTGAGTAACATGATTGGTGTGTAAAATTCTAAAGTTCTAGCTTGACGTTCCATCTCCTTCTCAAAACAAGAGATATTTGAGGATGATTTAGATTATCATGCACTCTTTATCAGATCTTACATTCATAATCATTCTATTCAGAGTGCTCTCATAGATAATAGCTCCAATATGAACATGTGCACTATTAAATTACTAAAGCATCTAAGATATTTAGATTAGGATATTACCCTAATAGAAATAATTATTAGCAAATTTAGTGGGCACATATAGATTTCATTGGGTGAGATTGTACTTCCTTTATAGGTTGATCCAACACATGTGGCCACACCATTTACTTTAGTTCACAGTGTAGGAGCTTTTGATATGTTACTTGGTCAATCATGGATTTAGAAACTTCAAGTGGTACCTTCTATAGTTCATATATGGGTGAAATTAATTAATGCTAATAAGGTTATTATAGTTGGTAGAGTACCATATGAGTTACCATTCCCCACTTTAGAGCCATCTACTATTTTACAGTCATCAATTTTAGTTCCACCACCAGTTTTAGTTTCTTTACCAGTTTCAATTCTTCCTCTAGTTCATATTCAGACATAGTCGAGGCCTCTATCATTATCATAGAGTGTTTATACACTTCCACAATGGTATTTTTTATAGAAACCATAGTTTCAAAATTATATACAACTTCTATCTATAGTGTTCACACCAAGGGAATTATCATTAAGATCTCATGCCCTTAAACATAAAGCATATATTTAGAGAGCTTCTCATACTACCATATGGGTCCCTAAGAGCCCTATAATTTCATCCACTTCTTAGAGTTACAAGGAGACCCCATGGTTTCTACTTTAGAGATTTCAAAGCATTTACAACATACATAGCTTTCAGAGCCATAGTCTCAACCCTTCTATTATACTCCATGATCATTCATGATTCCTCTCATTGATATAGCACACCATGATAGGGAGTTTCCCATGAGACTCATCAATTAGTAGCATCTCTTCTAAGCCTTACTTATACATAGTTTCTTAGTTTTCTTGTACATAGTCTTCTCATGATTGATTGTATATGACTTATATCAAAAATACAAAAGCATTCAAATATGTCAAAATATTAAAAAAATATAACATTTCAAAATAAAAAACCATTCAAATAACTCAAAAACACAAAAACATTTTAAATTTATGCATCATCCATGCTTTAAGTTTTTACTACCATGCTATACTTACATTCTGCTATTTTATGCTATTATTTGTCAATTTATCTACATTACCATGCTTCACTTGATCTTATTTGAGTGTGTGTAATGACTTCTAGATATTTGATCACTTTACTCTACCCATTGATGGGGCATCTTACTTCTACATTCAAGACATACATCAATTTATCTACCTACTAAGGGCATCTTCTATATCACTACACCATCTAGGTTATGTCATTCCTACACCACACAATCTAGTTATCATGTCAATGTACATTAGTTAATAACTTACACAAATTACATTATCGACACTCAATATTATATATAACTTATGTATTTATTAGAATATACCTAGTATTGTACTATATGTCTCACATACTTTCACTTCTTGCTTTGATTAGTTAGATGTAATTATATTTCCAATATTTACATGATTTCCTTTATTGCTTTACATAGCTAGATATGATTTCATTTATTAGTTTCTATTTTGTCTCCTATATGTACCTTAGTAAATTTTCCAATTTCCTTTACTTCTATACTCATATGTGCCTTAAGACATTTGCCATTATCCTTTACTTGTACTCTTCTATGTGATTGTGGCTTTCATGCCAACTTTACTAGTTTCCAATTGTACATGTATGTGGGATTTGAACATGGCTTATATGCTTGCTTTCTAGTTTGAGAGACATCTGCCCATGCCCCTTATTTACTTGGTCTCTTGGCCACTCTTGTATGCCTCTTACTTCTTACCTTGCATGTTTGTTGCTTGATTTTCTTCAAAAAAATTTGTAATGTCATGATCCACATCATTTATTATCCTACTTTCTTTGATTCCATGATGGACATCATACTCCTGCCCTTCATAAAAATAATAATTAACATTTTTAGTTTTAATTTCATACATTTTTATATCTGTCTAGGCATACACCTGTTGATCTAACACTCTCCATTACAAAACATGCTATATCTTGAGATATCTTATCAGTTATCATTACTATATCATGTATTCTCACAACATAATACACTTAAAAGGCTATTTTTTTCTTAATATAGTCATTGTAGGGTCTTCATTCATACCCTCAAAAGAGGGGGAAATAAACAAGGGTTTTATCATAGAGATCAGAGCTCCTACCAATCAAAAAGTTAGCATTTAGAATACCCAGAATAACAACCAGACTTCTAACTAGGTAGAATAGACCAAGCAGATAGTGATGATTATAGAATAGTCATCAAAATTAGCTCAAGATAATAATTCTAAGATTGGACTATAGAACCAAAGATAAAAGGTGTCTAATTTCAGTACTCTTGTCTAAATAACAAAAAACCATATTTTCTAGAAACAACAAGAAAGGTCAGCTCAGCCACAGTCTTGCATATGTAGACTAGTTTAAATTTAGTAGTTTTAGTATAGTTTTTCTTAGAGAATGTAGATATAGGGGGCATTATGTATGGCATGATGTATCTCACTTATAATTTAGATTAGGTATTTTTATAACTTCTATATCATAATGCATGTTTTAGACACTAGTGATTAGGGGAAATGTGCACAACACATTTGACCTCTCTTCTTTTTGAGTTTAATATATTACCCATGCATTCTTAGTAGTTATGTGCCTTATTTCATCTACAGGTGGTTGGCATCATTTGGTAGTGGATTTCATACAATCCTAACCTCCACATTTTCAAGTGGCTTCCACATAAACCTATTTCTTAGTTTTGAAGTGGCTTTCATGCAAGCCTAATCTCCAACTTTTCCAAGTTGGCCAATATTGGTCTAGCTTCTAGTACACATTTGGTTATCCATGCCACATTATCAAATTATAGAGTACTCATGAGATTTAGGGTCCATCTCATATGACACACATTCATACCAGTATTAATTTATAGCTTCACTCCATGGGGCAATGATGGAGCCAAAGGACTAGCTAGCCTTTATGTTTTTGAGCCACCTACTCAAAGGTATTGGACACATAGTCCAAACATTAATTAACACATTCATGATCATATAAATTCACTTAGTGGGTGACGATGAAGCCAAAGGTCCAATCTTTGCATTCCTAAGAAACTCTTGAGGAATTGAGCATTTAGCTCCATTTGTGATATTACTCTTGGTAAATCGCATACCCAACATTACTCAACATCATCCATCATCCTTTGCATTTTTGAGCCACTCTCAAGGAATTGAGTACTTATCTCCATTCATGATATTAATCTTGGTATATCACATACCCAATGTTACTCAATATCATCCATCATCACTCTTTTATAAATATTGTCATTGATGTCAAAAGTCTAACATTATGGATGATAAAGGACCCATTGCATTTAACAGTGTTTTTAATATTCATATCTTGGCTAATGTGTGTTAATATTTATTTAATATTAATAAATATATTTTTCATTGCATATAAGATAAAATAGGGCCCATGGAGAAGTCAAAGAGTCATGGGGTAAAAGATGAAAGATGAATGGGATGCATTTTCTCATGAAGAGTCATCTTGAGGAATTCCAAGAGTCACCATGTGAAGATAAAAGAGGTATGGTGCATTTTTCCATGTAGGGAAAATTTGAGGAATATGGAAAGTCACCAAGATAAATACAAAAGAGAAAAATATGCTTTTGATTATGAAGGGTCACCATATGAGTTTTTAAATGCAACGATACGAAGGGTCATGCAAGTTTGGCACCATTTTCCATGAGGATTGCAGAGTCACAAAGAGTGAATGCCAAAGGTATTTTGGAAAGCTATAAGTAAAGGCTTGAGAAGCCATTTATAATATCCAATAGAGTGCATGGTTTGTACTTGTTTTCAAAGAGAGATAATCAAGAGATATTGTATAATTCTATCATTTGTTGAGTAAGAAACATTGAGAGATAGTTGTGTTTTATACATAAGAGGGGTTGATGATCCTGTGGGTTGGTGCTCCTGTGGGTTGGTTCTCACAAATAGTTATTGTGTTAGTGCTTGGTAAAGGGGTTGGTGCTCCTACAATTTGGTGCTTTTTAACTTTGTAATATGAGTTGGTGCTCATTCATATACTTGAGATCATTCTCTATGGTTTTTCCCACTTTGGGTTTCCACATAAAAATCTATTCTCTCTCTCTCTCTCTCTCTCTCTCTCTCTCTCTCTCTCTCATGTGGTGCAAATTATTGTTTCAATTTTATTCATATCTTGAATGTGTCATTAAGTGGTTAAAGAAAAGAAATTAGATTAAGTAAAAAGATAAATAATATACTGATTCACCCCCTCTCAGTATATTTTGTGCTTAACAATTGGTATCAGAGTAGGTTCCTTTTGAAAAAATGTTTTATAGCTTGAAGGTAGATTGAGAAAGCACGATGGTTGGATCGCACGAAGAAATTTTTAAAAATAAGACACCTTTGTTTGATGGGATGAATTATGTTTTTTGGAGTATAAAGATGAAGATTTATTTGATGGCCCTTGGATTTGACATATGACAAGTAGTGTTGGAGGAATATGAAGAGCCACAGACACTTGTAACTTATCCAGTAGAAAAGAAGGCAAGTGAAAATAATGCTAAAGCTTTAAATGCTATTGTATATGGTTTATGTGAATTAAAATTTGTTAAATTTATGCAATGTAAATTTTTTCATGAAACCTGGGTAAAACTTGAGAATATTTATAAAGGTATGGAATGGTTCAGCAAGCTAAGATTTAGAGTTTCAGAAGATAGTTTGAGAGTTCGAAAATGGAAGAAGAAGAAAATATAGAAAGCTATCTTTTGTGGGTTGATCAAATAGTTAATCAAATTCAAGGTCTTGGAGAAAATTTAGAAGAATCAACTGTGGTTCAAAAAGTTTTGAGATCTCTACCATTGAGATATGATGCAAGAGTTTTGGCAATTGAAGAGATGAAGAATTTAGCTAAGCTAAAGATGGATGAGCTTCATGGTATTCTTACGGTATATGAGATAAGAATTGAACAAGATAAACCTTCAAAAAGAGAAGTTACTTTCAAGACATCAAAGAAAGCGAAGGCTAAGATTCTAGAATCAAGTGATAGTTCTAGCGATGATGAAGATGACAATGGAGCTCTATTAATTGACAAGTTGAAAATGGGCATAAGTAAATATCAAAGAAAATTACCTTTAAAATATTTTAATTGTGGAAATATTGGACATTTTATAGCTAAATGCCCAAATATGGGTAATGATGATAATGAAGAAAGAAAGTCTACATACAAGAAGAATTTCAAAGGTAAATCAAAGAATGAATTCAAGAAGAAGAGTTTGTATTCTAAAGTTCCTAGTTTAGCTAAAGATAGTGGAGTCAGTGATTTAGAAGAAGAAGAGATTCTATTCATGCCCATACATGGAGATGCCTCTGCAAGAAAAATTACAGATGATCAAGAAGAAGAATAGGATGAAGCTAAAGTGAATATGGAAGGAGAACTCATGTGTGCCTTAGAAGAGTTAAAAGCTATTGAAAAGAAGAATCAAAGATTAAAGCTCCAGATCAAGAAAAATGAAAAGGATTCAAAGGAAATAATTGAAGATATACAAGTATACTTTGAAGAAGCCAAGAAGAATTAAGAAGATCTAATGACATAGTTGAAAATAATAAGTAAAAAATGTGAAAGGTAAGTTATTGAAATTGCTTCTTTAAAAGTAGATCTTGAGAAAACAAATAAAGTAATAAACGATAGAGCAACCAATGGTCCAAGATTTAAAAATAACACTAATATGTTAAATAACATATTAGAAAATCAAAAATCAATGTCAGATAAGATAAGATAGTTATTGGATTTGAAAAAGGGAAAGAGGAGGTCAGTACTTTCATAGACAAGGACAAAGGAAAGAGCTATGATGAAGCTCTTAGAAAAGAAGAGTAAAAATAGAAGAAGTTAAGAATATAGAGGACATCCTAAACAAAGAATACTAGAGGGAACAAAGTTATAAAAGGAAATCAAGTCAGAGATCCATAAAAATGTCCTATTTTTATGGTTACTATTTTTATTGTAATGGATATGGTCATAATAAAATAGAATGTTGAAAAAGGGCTAATAATTTTAGAAATAAGGAGAAGAAAATTCATACAAAGTCAAGCAGAAACCACAACTCTTTTGCTCCTCTATCAGGATTTAATGAAGAGGCCATAATATGTTACAAGTGTAAAAAATTTGGACACATAGCTTGGTAGTGTATAAGTGTATTCGAGTCAGTCAAGAAGGACTAGAGTTTCAAGGCTCCATTCATCAATAAGAAAGTTTAGACAGGTTCATGGCAAAAGAAACAACCTAAAAAATCTATGTTTGTGTAGACAACTTTGCATGTAACAAATGAAGAAAAGCCATGGTTCATGGATAGTGGATTTTTGAGGCACATGATAGGAGGCAAGAGCAATTTCATAACCTTGAAGAAGATCAATGGTGGCATAGTGAAATTCATAGACAATACTAGTACCAGAATTATAGGGAAAGGTACACTAAATTTGAATAATGGTAAAACTAAAACTAGAAATGTTTTATATGTAGGTCTTAAGAATACTATTTTGAGTGTAAGTCAAATGTATGATTAAGGGCACACACTAAAGTTTTATGAATAATGTTGTAAAATTAGAATAAAATATTCAGATGTGTTGGCTGCAGAGGCTTAAAGAATAGGTAATAATTTGTATATGCTATCAGACATCAAAGGCCAAAAATGTTATTTGAGTCAAATTCAAGAAAGTTGGCTATGGCACAGGAGAATGGAGCATATAAATTTTGACAATATTTTTAACATAAGCAAAAAGCAATTATTTTAAAATATTCCAAAGATTACAAAGCCATCTGACATGCTTTGTGAACCTTGTCAGCATGGGAAGCAGGCTAGAAGGTGGTTCTAATAAAAGAGTACTCAACCACTCAGATGCTAAAGCTTCTTCAATATGATCTATATGTACCTATGAGAACTCAGAGTACTCAAGGTGGGAAATATTTTATGTTTCTTATTAATAATTTTTCATGTATGTCTTGGGTAAAGTTTTTAAATAAAAATTATAAACTTTCAAAAATTTCAAAGCATTCAAAGTATTAGTTGAGAATGAAATGAGTTTGAAGATTAAGTTTCTAACATTAGATCAAAGAGAAGAATTCATGTTAGATCAATTTATTGAGTTTTGTGAAGACCATCAAATAAAGAGACATAATTTAGCAGCTAAAACTCCAAAGTAAAATGGAGTAGTTGAATGGAACAATTCAAGAGATGGTGAGGACAATGCTAAATGAATTCAAGATAACAAATAAATATTGGAGAGAGGTAGTTTCTATAGTATTGGATATTTATAATAGAGCATTATTGAGATTCAATAGTGAAAAGACTCCTTATGAGCTATGGAAAGACAAACCAGTAATACTTGATTATATTAGAGTTTTTGGAAGCAAATGCTTCATGAAGAGAACTAATGAAAAATTTGGTAAGTTTGAATCCAGAGTAGATGAAGGTATATTTCTTGGTTATTCTTTAAAAATTAAAGTTTATAAATATTATAACAAAATAACCAAGAAAATCATTGAAAGTGCAAGTGTAAGGATAAAAGAAGATGAAACACAAAGAATCAGTGATCCAGTAGACATTCCTGAAAAAATTGAAGAGGAAGATTTTGAAGAATTAGATGAAGATGAGAAGAAGAAAAAGGACACCAAAACTCCATCTAAATATGTTTAAAGAAATCATAATGAAAATGACATCATCAATGACATAAATTAAGGAATTCACACTATAAGAATGATGATAAGTGAATTTGAGCAAGTTAATTTCTCTTTGTTATCCAAAATTTAGCCTAAAACTTTTTCAGGAGCTAGACATGATAAGCATTGGGTTAAGGTTATGGATGAATAATTAAATAAGATAGAAAATAATGATACTTTGGAATTAGTGCCTAGACCAAAAAATTAGAATGTGATAGGAACAAAATGGGTTTATAGAAATAAGTTGAATGAAAATAGAGAAGTGACCAGAAATAAGATTAGTATGTAAAAGATATGCTCAGATTAAGGGAATATACTTTGAATAAAATTTTGCACCAGTGGCAAGGTTAGAGGTTATTAGAATGTTTCTTTCCTATGTAGCATTTGAAAATTTCAAAGTGTTTCAGATGGATGTCAAATCTACATTCCTAAATGGGAATCTAGAAGAAGAGGACTACATTGTGTAGCCTAAGGGATTTACTCTCTCAAATATTAGTAGCCATGTATGTAGATTGAACAAAGCATTGTATAGATTGAAACAAGCTCCCAGAGTTTGGTATGAAAGACATGATAAGTACCTATAGGATCAAGGTTTCAAGAGAGGATTTGATGATAGTAATCTCTACATCAAAATAGAAGGTGAACATCAATTGATTGTTGTGGTATATGTTGTTGACATCATTTTTAGAGGAAATATTGAAAAGATAACAAAATAATTTTTTGATAATATGAAAAAGGAATTTGAGATGTCTATGCTTGGAGAATTGTCATTTTTCTTAGGATTACAAATATTTGAGTCAGATAGAGGAATTTTCATATATCAAAGCAAATATGCCAAGGAAATTTTGAAGAAATTTGGTTTTGAAGATTGTGCACTAGTTGGTACACCAATGTGTATAAAAAATAAGGTAAAGATGAAGATTTACATATTACAAATTAATCTTTGTATAGATCTATGATTGGTAGTCTTTTATATTTGATAGCATCGAGGCTAGAAATCATGCATGCATTCATCTCCAAAAGATAGTCATGTTCAGTTGGTGAAGAGAATATTTAGATATATCAAGGGGACATTGGATTATGGATTATGGTATCCCATTGGTAGAGATTTCACTTTGGTTTCTTATAAAGATTTAGATTGGGTAAGGTGCTTGCGTGACAAAAAGAGTACAAGTGGAGGAGCTTTCTTTCTTGGTGATAGCTTAGTGTCATGGCCAAGCAAAAAGTAGAATTTAGTATCACTTTCTATAGTTGAAGTAGAATATATTACAGTGGTATTGTGTTTTACTCAAGTGCTTTAGATGAAGCAAACTTTGGAAGATATCAAGGTAAAGTATGATGTACGTATTTCAATTTTTTGTGATAACACAAGCGCTATTAATATTTTGAAGAATCTAGTGATGCAATCAATAACAAAACCAATTCCCATTAGATATCACTTCTTGAGAGAGAAAGTTGTATATCAATAGGTTAAGATGGAGTATATCAATACTACAGAGCAGATTACATATATTTTCACAAAAGCACTACCAAAAGACACATTTGAGTATCTACAAGAGAAGTTGTGAGTAATTTATTTTACTTCCTGCCATTAAGGTTAAGCATCAGTGTAGGGGGAGCTAAGTGTTAGCTCTAGGTAGGCCCTTTGCCATTGATTTCAAAGTTGGAGAATAACAGGTATAGGTACAAGTGCAAAAATAGGTATAGGGAATAGGTATAGGTTGCTATAGTAAAGGGGAGTTATTGTATATTTTTTAGATGATAGTATGTGCAGGTTTTATGTTGTGGTAGTTTTAGTTTGAAATTTCCATCAATGATAAAGGGGCAGATTGTTGGAAACATTGTCATTGATGTCAAAGGTCTACCATTATTGGTGATAAAGGCCCCATTGCATTTAATGGTGTTTTTAATATTCATATCTTGGCTAATGTGTGTTAGTATTTATTTAATATTAATGAATATATTTTTGGTTGCATATAAGTCAAAAGAGGGACCATGGAGAATTCAAAGAGTCACGGGGTAAAATTAGAAAGAGGAATAGGATGCATTTTCTCATGAAGAGTCATCTTGAGGAATTCCAAGAGTCACCATGTGAAGACAAAATAGGTATGGCACATTTTTCCATGAAGGGAGACTTTGAGGAATACAAAAAGTCACCAAGATAATGACAAAAGAGGAAATGATGCTTTTGCTTATGAAGGATCACCATATGACTTTTCAAATGCAAGAATACGGTGGGTCATGCAATTTTGGCACCATTTTCCATGAGGATTGAAGAGTCACAAAGGGTGAAAACCAAAGGTCATTTTGAAAGCTATAAATAAAGGCTTGAGAAGCCATTTATAATATGTAAGAGAGTTCATGGTTTGTGTTTGTTTCCAAAGATAGAAAAGAAGGAGATATTGTAGAGTTCTATCATTTTTTGAGTAAGCAACATTGAGAGATAGTTGTGTTTTATACAGAAGAGGGGATGGTGCTCTTGTGAGTTGGTGTTCACAAATAGTTGTTATGTTGATGCTCAATAAAGGGGTTGGTGCTCCTTTAAGTTGGTGCCTGTGAAATTTGTATTTTGAGTTGGTGCTCATTCATATACTTGAGATTGTTCTCCATGGTTTTTCCCACTTTGGGTTTCCACGTAAAAATATGGTGTCTCTCTCTCTCTCTTGTGTGGTGAAAATTATTATTTCATTTTGATTGCATATCTTGAATGTGTGATTAAGTGGTTAAATAAAATAAATCAGATTAAGTAAAAATATATATAATATACTAATTCACCCCCCTCTCAGTGTATTTCATGCTTAACACACTCAACATCACAATAGGTTTTGTATTGGTTCACATACCCAAAGAGGTGTATTTATTCCTTCTGCCTAATGTTGTACACTCTTATTTTAGATACAATATATCTAGTAAGAACTGATCTAATTTTTACTTTATTTTATTTATTTACACTTCACAATGTGATCTCTCTATGTACACCCAATATTATACAGTTTCATGAGCGTCACCTTTGTAGGTGAGTTCAAGTACAATATCTATTTTTTCTTTATCCAAGTTATATCACTTTGATACATCACTAGAATAAAGTGGGGGGGATGGGGGTGAGGTCAAAGTTGTCATATAAAATGTGAAAATTGGTAACTTGATTGTGGCTTGTGACACCCAACCATAGGTCCCTCTTGTTTTCTCTCATGACCCTCATATGCACCTTTTCATTTATTCCTAGTCATCTATAGCCTTCCAATACCTAACACTATCTCATCCATACTAATTTTCCCATGAAAAATCCATCCCCTAAAGTTTTTTACCCTTAGGACAATAGTACCCAACTTGGACTATAACACTAGACCCTAGGGTGTCCATTTTTGTTGTTCCTATCCAAGTGAATTTTTAGCTCTAACGGTCATTTCCTTCTAGTTCCTATCCTCTTTTTTTCAACCTAACATGAATAAATTTGACCCATCACCAATAGATCTCTATAAAATCCCATTCAAATCTGATTTAGAAGGGGTTGGAAATATCACAAAGCAATCAAGAATAAAAGTAAGACTACTTAGACATATTTCTTTATTCTCTATATACAACCACGAGCTTATTTAAATCCTTACAATAGTCCCTAGCCACCTAAAGCACACCTAGTTTCAGAATTTTACATCTTTATACACATAATTACATAAAGCATATCAAGTGGGATAACTACATATTCTTTAATCCCTCTTCAGAGTATTGGCATGTAGGCAACATGCTGACACAAAGGGTGTGAATACATGTTTAGTGCATCTTACACACACTAACCCCACATTATATCTTAAATTTTGTCAAATAATAATAAAATATAGGGTTTAAAGACTAAATAATCTTTAAAAAGAGTTATACAGACATCCAACATCTAAAATTTCATAGGTAGACTCACACAAGGATAGTGAACAAAACCTAGAAATCTTATGTCTCTTGAACAATAATGAAAGAAAAGGATTATAAAACTAAACCCTAGGGTGTCATATTTTATAAATCCTATAATTTCATGAAATAAAGGCTACATATTGATTTGTGACATGGTCTTAGTCCTGCACAACCAATTTTAGACCCTGTCTCAGTCATCTCAATCTATTTTTAGCTAAGTCTTATTTTCTCCACATTAATTACTATTTTTTGAAAGGTTTAAATTGAAATTAAATTATACAAATCAGTATCTTAATTATTAAAATATTATTTAATAATTTAATTAACTAAAACCCGTAACTAAATTAGGAATAGGATTCCAATATTCTCAAAAATGTTAATTCAATGTCAAAGCGGGAGAAAGTTATGATTGTGAGAGTGCTTGAAGTTAGAGAAGGTGAGTTGAATAATACTTATTGACATCAATGTCAAAGAGGGATATTTTTAAAGATTTTTAGATGAAGTCATGGTGGTGTCATATAATTTTTCAAGTTAGTGGATGAAGTTTCTTGATAGTCTAAGTGACAATGATAAAGTGCAATTTACTTATCCTAGTATGCTTAAAGGAGACTTTGTTGATATTCAATTTTGGAATGGTTATAGATTTTTAGGGATGAGCATAGTGATTTTAGAATGTGTAAGGTGTCATATAAGAGGTTTTTTAATGATTTTATTTCTTTTGTGATTGAGTGGATTTCATCTAGTTGATCATTTTTTTTATCTAGACATTTTGGGTCTAGTGGCAAAAAAATTGAGTAGGCAGTTTGATGGCATCATAATTGTCACATATGGATGATTCAGGGGGATTTGGTCATATGGCTATGATAATATTAGTCCCTAGTTTCTATATTCAAATTATTAAGTATGATAAAATATATGCAAGTGCAAAGTTGAGTTCTCAGGTATTTTGATAGTGTTTTCCCATAGCCAATTTGCAATGTGGTAAGAAAAGCTAAGTAGTAATTTTGATAGTGGGATATCTCGCACATGTAGATGTTTCAGGAAAATATGATAATATGGGTTTTTTTATTTTATTAATATTTTACTTGTGATAACTTTTAGGTCAAGGGATAAAGTATGACAAAAGTTATACATGTGCAAAGTTGGTTTTTACAAATAGTTATGGACATAGTTGGCTCTATGAACAAAAAATCTAAGTGAGAATTTTAATACCATTATATCTTAGACATGTGAAAGTTATAGGAAAATAGTGACACATGATTTTATTATCCATTTTTACTATGTCATATTTTCTAAATTTGATAACATGCAAGTGAGCGAGGCAAAAGTTATGATTGTGCAAAGTTGGCATTCCAAGCGTATTTTAATGGTCCCCATAATCTATTTTGCACAAAGATAAAGATCAAGACCAAATGGATATATAATGGATTATAGATGATAATATATTAAATATATGTAATTCACATAAATTTAAATAGGTTAAAGTGTTCGTTTGTTAATGAATTTAATGATCGATCTTCTTCTGAGATCCAATGGCTCGAGAGCCTTCGTACATATCAAGATCAATTGTGCATGTTGATTCAAATGAGGACATGTTCTCAATGTTTGATAGTATAAGTTATTAGGAGGCATGTGATGGTGTGATTTTACATGATCACAGTGTTTATTATAAATATTGTATTGTGAGTGCTACATGATAAGGACCTGACTAATCTGTAGAGATCGATGGTGTGGTTAAGTCAATATTACAAGATTGCACAAGATGAGGTCAACATGTTCAAGGATTAACAATTTTTAGTGGTGAAATATGAGTTGAATTTTGAGATTCATATTAAAATAGGACTATGTGAATTTGATCTAAAGTATCGTGGACCGAGATGTGAGTATAGTGTTCGATGTTTAACTGTGATCATTTGAATTGAAATATTTGAATTTAACAATGGAAAGACCAGTTCTTGGTTTTTGAGCCATAACTTTATATCTATGAAAAATATAACCATGGTGTAAAAAGATAAGTTCTAAAGGATTCCAAGATACATCTATAAATGTAAATTTAAAGGTATAATTTTAGTTATAGTGAAATCTATTGATCTCCAAAGTTGAATGTGTGTTTGACTATGTTCTGCAAGTGACTCAAGAAGGATAATTGAGACTGTGTTGATGTTGTTTCAATGTTTCATGATGAATTAGATATTTATAAGTGTAATATATTCCTTTATTTTCATATATATATATATATATATATATATATATATATATATATTGGAGGTGTGACCAATCTATCTTTAGTATGAACAATGTTTAAGAAGTTGACTGTGTGGTCGTTCATGGTGTCTTTATGAACAAGGCTAATGTTTGAGTTGATTGAGCTTGCACAGAAGGGTGTAATGATTATTGTAATATTTTTATAATGAAAAAGTGGTTATTTAGAGTATGCCTATGCATTTTAAGTGGTCTTATGATATTTTTTTAATTGATGATGTGATAAATGGGGGAATAGGTCTCTATGAGACCTATAAGAGCTACAAGGACCTAAGTGAAAGGTATAGTTGCTTAAGAATGAACCATAGGTGCTATGGCTAACCTACGAAGACTATATTTATATATTTATTCATATTATATATGCCTTTAAAATGGTTAATACATGCCTAATGGCTGTTGAAGATGTTGATGATCATGAATGCTCTATAAATAGTGAAACCAAATGTGATGTTTTCTAAACTTAAGAGAAACTTGTGTGTGGAATTTACATTTAAGAGCATAGTATTGTGAATAAAAGGAAATGTTGGGTGGATATTAGATGAGTTGAAGAGTATAATATATTTAAGACTATTTGTATGACCTATAGGTCATTATTATATTAGTAGAATAGTGATCTTGAAGCTTAAGTGTCAGTGCAGGTAAAGAGTGATAATCAAATGTCCATCATCAACGGTTTTAGATATCAATTAAAAGGTGGATGTGTTCATAGGTTTTGTTGTGATAGCTCAACATCTATGGGGTTTCATCCTCCTTGCAATTTCAAACTTGCTAAATTTCTAGTTGTTATTATAGCTCAACTAGATAGGTATTGTAGCACCTTGTGGGATTGTAGTCTCACTAAATAAGGGATGGTAGTTTTGATCAATTAAAACTAGTCTAAATTGGTTCTTGTTATTACAAGATAGTAGTCCAATTGGATGTTGCAATGTATTCTCTCCCCCAAAAGGGTTTCCCACATATGTCATGTGTTATGTGCTTGATCTTGCATTATCTCTTTTGTTCATTGCTATGAATGTTGTGTATGCTTCATGAATGCTTATGGTGATTGACCAAGAGTTTGAAAGGTTTGGAATTATATTTTAATTATCTAGGCTGACTAATTCTCTCCCTATTCAGTGATTGTACCTCTAAAAAATAATGTGATTAAAACTTGTATTTCTAAATAAACTTTAGTAACTTAGGGCCAAATGGGAGATTCTAATGTTAGGATTAAATGAACAAAACATAGATACATTTTAGATATGTAAAATTTATTCACCTTTGGGAAAATAAAAATTAGAATAATTAATATCGTGTATTAATTTTAGGGTAGGGAAATTAGGATGAGTTAGGTAAATATAAAGTGTGGTGTGATGGATTTCAAATACAAGGATCTCCTTCAACATGCATGTTATCATTCATTGAAAAAAATGTAGAAGACTGAAAGACAAGATAAGTAAAATCTCAAGAATGCTTTGCATCCATTGGTGCTAATACAATGTAAGTATTAAAATGATCTTTAAAACCCTAAAGCATAAAATAAAACTAGATATTTAGACACTTTTTCATATCAAATCCATAAACACAAGGCATCCTTAAAAGGTTATCAATAACACATTTCCAAATCATAATGCAAAAAGGAATTGACAACCTAGATCTACACCCAACACTACTAGCACCATATTTAAGCATAAAACTAAATATCCAATAAATAAATAATATAAAATATGTTATTGATTTCAATAATAAGAAAGCACAAAAATTACATATATGTTCCATTATCTTTAAAAGAAATCTTACATACATCAGAATTTTAGAATGCTGACATGGGGAGATGCATGGTGAGTTAGTTTTAGATTAAGGTAAAAACAGGTTTTGAATGGGCCCCGAAACCCTAATACATCAGTAGAAAGATAAGCCTTAAGCACTTCCAGGATACGAAATAGCCTGGAACCAGCAAAAGAAAAACTAGATTTACCAAAAATTTGAAAGCAACAGACAAGAGCTAGACAAACAATAAACTTATTTCTTACACAACCAAAGTTTCATATCTAGAGGAGGGACCAAAGGCTTACACTTTTTCCTCTTAACAACTGTCCACCCATCCTCTACCTTAGCTGCCTCAGCAACCTAGTCCTCAGAAGGCCATGATCCTTGAAGTCCAGGGGGCGTTAAAGCCTCTGCAAAATCCTTATGAGAACAAGCCAACTTCTGGCTCCTAGGAGAAACCTTCAAAATAGGTGAAGGAACCACCACCGCCTTAATAATCAGTTTCAAGAGAACACCATCTCCAATCTCTGCGGTACCTTCAACAGGATCAGTCTCTTGCAGAGTCACCTGTTCCGTCGATTCAGAATGAATACTCATTTCATTCTCATTCTCTGAATCAGTCAAAACATCATCAGGTTGTTTAGCAAAATAGTGTTCATGTTCAGCTTTTGACCACCACGCAGTTGAACTCCTTGGTTTGGATTTCCCTGCAGTACACCGGACTGCTACGTGCCCCGTCTGGTGACACTTTCTGCATCGAAAAGGTAAACCTTCATAATCTAACATTTGCATCCAAGAACCCCTAGGGGAGTCCAGACAAATCACCTCTGGAAGGCCCTTAGAAACATCCACCTCAACCAGAATGTGAGCACATGTCGAGCGGTAAAAATCCTTAGTTTCATCATCTTCATATAAAAATTCTCCTAAAGCATTTCCAATGGTTTTAAACACAGCTTCTTGCCATAAATGTATCGGTAGATTAGGGAGCCAAACCCAGACAGGGATCTTATTGAAGGTTTTCGTGAGAGGGTTGAAATCCTTATGCCACTGTTTGGCCATAAGAGGGTATTTACCCTGTAGTAAAATATTACTGTTGGACAGAATAGTCTTCCTGTCCTTAGAAATTTGGAATAAAGCTAAGAAAAAACCCTTAACACAAGGGAAAATTTCAACATTTCCATCCATCAGTGGTAGCCATGTTTTGGAGATCCAGCCATGTAGATCTACCAGGGATGGACAGTAGCCAAGAAATATACATATTGCCCCAAACTTTGAAAAATGCTCTACCCTATTAAAGATTGCTTCAATAGTTTCTAGATCTAGATTGACCCTGACAGGATTTAAAGCACTTACTGGAGTGATGCGCTGTCTCCCAGCAACAGCTTGAAGTTTCACGTCATGTATTCCAACTTCGTAAGCAGCCACATCCACATAAGATTTTCCCAGTGATCCAAAGGCAGAACCAGGAGTAGGGGATACTTTTTCTTTATTCCTTTCAGGACCTGAACCCCCTTTCGCCAAAGGGTGAGCGCTCAAGATTCTAACCTCGTTCCCAAGTCCTTTCGAAGCAGAACCTGCAACCATGCCTTCCACCAGGTCGACGACAACCTGGTTCAAATTTGGGGTTCGCGCTTGCATCTGTGCATGCTCAACTTTCAAAATTTCCATTCGCTCAAAGGTAAAAAAAAAGAGATATCAAAACTTAACTAAAAAAATGATGCATGGTGAGTTTGTTATGATATAGGGGAGATATATAAATGCTCTTAGATATTTCTAATGGTTTTAAATCTTCAACCACCTTAGAAAGAGAGACAAAATACACATAGTAAGGATCCCAAATTTTTAAAGAGTCTAATAACTAAGAAAACCGATAGCCACCTTTGAAAATAAAATAAGACATCTTTTTATACAAATTTATCTCCCCAAATATTTTGAGGATATTCTTTAGTTGGAAGATCCCACTTGTAATTACTAGAGTCTCTTGCTCTATAAGGGAATCATTGAAAAAAATGTCTATTGATGTAATGATGATTTTTAGTAACAAACCCTTAATGTCCTTGGCTAGAAATTAATTTTACTTGATCTTGAGGGAAAATATTAATATTTGAACAAAACAAACTCCTTGTCTTCTTTTGTAACCACTTAAGCCATGTTCTCCAACTAATCATTTTTATAGCTAGAAACTTCTAGACAAATTCCCTTCTCCTTATTTAAACCAAAGAGTGCTCGATTCTTTCTAATTATTTCATTGGAATACTTGAGATATGATAGAAATAAAGAAGGATCCATGAAAATTTGGAAAATATGCTTGGAATGGCCCATATTAGATTCATAAAACCTACAACAAATTTCTTCTATGGAGGTATTCAAAACAAGCCAAATATTAGAAATGGCAAGACCTAGTTCATTTTACCCTTTTGTTTTTTTGTGGCCAATACCAAAATTTCTCATTTTGTCACATTTTGTATTTTGCCTTTGAATTTTTATGGTTCCCACCAAACTATATAATGCCTAAGTGCATTATTTTTCCCCTTTTACCTTATGTAAAACTTTAGCTCTTATTTGAAATTTTGCACCTCCTTTATATGGTAGATTTTTGGAACCCAAATACAACTTTGAAAGTTGGTAGAAATCCATGAGTTAGATGCACATTTACAATTTGAAATTTTGCAACTTAAAATTTCGAGTTACGGTTCTGCCCAAATGTTTCACTGTGAACTTTTAAAATTTAAGTGCAATTTTTAATTTGTAAAAATGTAAATTTACATTTGGCATTGAATGTTTTGGTTTGCATTCTAACTGCATGTCAACTAGCAGGTGGTAGACATTGTGTTTTAATTTGTAAATTTCACATTTATAAAAATGCAAAATTGCTCCTCCTTCAAAATATCCCATAGACCTCTATTGGAATTGACATTTCTTCCACTCCATCTTGGAAGTATAATTATGATCTATAAATGATCTTCTCAAAACCCAACCCTTTCTCAAGCCATCATTTGCTTCTCCATTTTCCTCTAGACTAAGCCTTCAAGCATAAAAATGTTGACTGAACCAATTAAATATCAAACATAACCTAAAAAGATCCTAGAATGTTGAAATGCAAAGCTCTAAAGATGTGAAAGTCCCCATCAAGATCAAATTAAACTAGGGTTATAAACTTGCTAAAAATTTTAGCTCTGAGACCTTCCTCGATTATGTTTACACTATCATTGTTTAGTACCGAATGGTAACATACTTGCATGTTGAAGAGACATGGCCTTGAATATTATATTTAGTCTTTAGAGAATGAAATTTCATCCATAAATTCAAATCATTCTCCCATTTTATAATGGTCACCTTTTATCCATCAGCATAAAGTTTTAAAATCATTTTATATTCACTAAAACTAGCATTTTATTCTTTCCACTTCCCATAGATAAGAATCTTTAACTCTACTAAGGAATTGATAATAAAAAAATGCCTTTTCTGATAGAATTACTGGTTGAGAAAGTTCATCTTTAGATTAATCAATAATAAAATATCTAGACATGGATATATATGGAGGATCAAATGATTTATATGTATTAAAAAACATTCATATATTGTCATCCAAACCATGACATGATAAGGAGCCATAGTTGTAAAGAGTTTTCAATATACAGTTTCTCCAATGGGAAAGTGTAAAAATATAGCAACCAATACATATTACTTTACTTCAATGATTATACTCTATATAAGGGATCCTTTTATAGAAAAAGGAAATAAAACTTTGTAGGTCGGTTAGCCTACATTTTTCCATCAACAAAACAATTCTTAGACCAAGAAACCTTGTCATCCAGTCATTAAAGGCACACACAACCATTCCAGTCATCAATTTCCCTTCAAATTGCTACTACACATAGTAATAACATGTGTATCCTATTTGATATAATTATACACCAATGAGAGGGGGGATGAATCATTGTTTAATAATAATTCAATTCAATTCCCAAATCTTTAAACTACTTAGCCCATCACATCAATATTCAAGATAGATGGATCAAAGAATAAACATAACTATAACCATTACACAAGATTTATGTGGGAAACCCTCATGGGGGATAAAAACCACTCTATATTATAAAAAATAGTGGAATATAGTCCTATATGATGATTAAAAACATGAGGCTTTAGTTAAGCACCCACTTCATAAGGAGCACTAACCCCTAAAGTTGACAAGCACCAACTTGCCTAAGATGTTGAGCACCAACCTAGCACCTATTCAATGAATAGTTCTTTAACTCTAATTTCTTCTCAATATAATTAATAAACCATGTATAAAAACTCTTCTTCAAGTCTATAACTTCACATAAGTCATCAACATCAATCTATCTCCTAAATACAAACAATAACCCCTTTCACAAATCTTTCACTTATATTCCAATATGCACTCATAAATTTGATAAAAATAATCAATGGAATCAGAAAATTATGCTTATTATAATTAAATTTTTATCTTATCAATCTTAGACAAAAATTTCTCACGAATACCCCCAGCAACCCTTGCACAAGGTCTTTAAATATCAACACACACACTTGCTTGTCTAGCATCATACACACACCCAAAAGGTATAAATCACCTTATATATATATATATACCAATATTAATTATGGTAAGCCATATCTCTTTAGAACATCTTAGTAATAATTATTCGTGTACCTCAAGGTTGGTCAAGATCTTATTCACAAGCTTTCTATACCATACCATGAGCTCATGTCACAAACACCTCATAAATGAAGCATAACACTAATTATGTGACTATATTTGACTAAATAAAGATTAGTGAGATCTTTAAAATCTCTACAGAAGTACTTCAAGAATTCCTCAACATTCTCTAACCATTATAAACACTTGATCTAACCATATACCCTACAAACAAACTCAATAATAAAAAATAAGTTCATTTTGCTAGTAAAACCATCATGGTCAACTATGAGTCAACCATTCAATCATCTACAAGTGACTAGGAACAATAATGCTCTCATGGATAGAGGTCATACATCCCATAAATCACCTCCAAGATCTTATACACATTCCTACTCATTAATTAGGCCTTCCAATTTCTCTTTTCACTTTGATCACTCTTTCTCACTTATGACACCATTTCCTTCATATCAACTAGTCAACTTTAACCTTATATAACTTTTACATACTTATGGTAGCATTTTCTTTAACCATCAATATCCTTGGACCTGTCACTAATTTTCAAGGCAACATATCTACCCCTAGGACCTTGTTTCATTTTGAAGGCTCCCACTTAGTCTACACAACCCATGCACACCTATAAGACCTCTAAGAATAGCTACCATCAACTCAAACAACAACATGAGTACTAGAGCACCATGCAAGATCACATAATTTTCCACTCAAATCACCATAAAGAACACCAAGAGTAATTAAATGACACCATCATACCTGAATCATGCTTATAATATACCAAAATACTCATTTGGAACCAACAAAGCCATTTTTATTTTTAAAACTTTAACAAAAATCTTCATTTTCTTCACTAGGCCTACTTAGGCCCCTTGTAGCCCTATCTATCCACTACATACCTCATATATATATTCCATGATAAATTCAATACATGAAAATTCATATTTTAATACCATTATAATTCCCCCTTAGGCATGCCAAAAATGAGACTCCAACTCATCCTCCTTAGCATACTGCTTTCTTTAGCCTACTAGCCAATTAAGCCTCCTAGTGAGCTAAAACTTGAATTAAAATAAATATACTTAATTCTAGTCCATTGTAAAATATGATTCAAATAACCACTCAGCCCATTCAATTGATTTTAAATCTTACATCCTCCAACTCCAAAGTTTTACCACTTTTGCATACATGCCCAAATCACTAGGCCTTCAAAGCAATAGTTGGTCAAAAGTCAACCTCTGATCAACATAGACACTTGAGTTGGATACCACACCTGGAGACCATAAAAATAACTTCCATTTAAAATTTAAATCCTCCACACCTTTAGGAACCATGACTTCCTTTATTCCACCAAACGCATGCTCATGAGAAGAGAAGCCAATGACCACTCAAAATGCTCCAACTAGCACAAAATCATTCATCCAGCTGTGAAACCACCTAGAACATGTAGTAAACACATGTGTAGACATTATTGAACAAAAATTAATTCATGACACATATTCATTATTCAAGTTACCCTTAAAACCAAGCATTATGGGCATACAGAGTCATCATCTACAATAGGCACCTTGACCAAATGGTCAAAATCACACCTGAGCATCTTAGGATCATCTCCAATCTATCTACCCTTATTTGACATGAAAAAACCAACTTTAATCATCTATTAAATACCTTATATCCATATTGGAACACTTTAAGTGCTATATTGGCACCTTTTAGGTAGTCATTGCTACCAAAAATGGTCAACTCAAGATTTTGACCATAAAACACATATCTAAGCTTAACAAGACCTCAAAACACTTGGGAATTACTTATGAAAATATTTCTCAAGACCTCATACAAACCACGTATTTATTGTCCTTCAAATCATCCCTTAATCAAATCATCAAAATTTGATCAAAAAGGCACTTTAGGACCAAGGGACCTGAACATACCCCCTGAACAATATTCTTGCTTCTTCACTTATAGGAGTCTCTTATAAATGATAAAAATATACCTCCAATCCCCCAATATTGATTTAGAATATTTTTAAACTTGAAGTGGCCCACATCTTCTCATATTCTTCTTCCTTCTTAGTCAACATAGTCTTATTATTCTTCTTCTTATTTGACTTGTATGTGACTACCTCTTCTGTTCTTTAAATTTTCTCTTTCTCTCTCAAACTTGAATAGGAAAAAAATGAGAATGCTACCATGTCTTGATATATTTATCAACTAAATTAACCTTTTCAATATCTAGAAATGATTGATCTGTAAATGAAATATAATCATTTATAGCTGTAGATTGATTTATACTCATCTTGAGACTATCATTGTCTTCTTTCTTTACATTTTCATTATTTTTTATCTCTTCAATGAAAACATGATCATATAATGAAAATTCTTCAATTAAAGACATACTCTCCACCTTGGTAAATGCACAATCTTGATTTATAGATATATCAAAATGAATTCTCTTTTCTTCTTTAGGCCTAAACTTTTTCTTTTCTTTATTGAAAACATGGAACCTGATTAGTCTTGAATTCACTAAGAGATCCCTTTTTCTTACAAAATTTATCAATATGATAAAAACTCTTGAATTCGAAACATGCAATCCTTCTTTGATACTAACAAAATTTAGCCAAGTGACTAGTTCTTTGACAAGTAGAACATGTTACATTCTTAGGAGCAGACTTACCTTACTTTATCTTCTTTGGACATTGATTAACTAAATGTCCCATCTCTAAACACTTGAAGCATTTTATCTCATTCATACGATTAGATAGATTGATTCTGTTAACCTTCATATTACAATCTTTGGCCTTATGACCAACTCATGAAAAATATTATAGTATCCATTAAAATTCAAAAATTTTATGGCATTAGGCCATCTTACCTTGTTGGAGATAACACCCTTAGATTGGGTATTGGTCTTTGTTGGTTTGTCATTTTCCTCTTCAATGATTTTATCATTTGCTTGAGATACTACTAATCGATTCTTAATGAAACCTAGACCTATTTTATCACTTGAAGTATTTTGATTTATCAACAGACTGTTAAGATCATTTGTGCTTTTCTCATACTTAGGAAAAAACTTAGCTTTATTCAAAGCTTTCTCCAATTCATCACTCAAAAACTTGATTTCTATAATCAACTTAGAACACTCTTCTTTCTTACCTTTTACGCTTGAGGTTATATACTCCAATTTGGAATTTAAGAACATGATTTCTCCTTCATGCTCCTTATTATCTTTAGCTATCTTAGCCTCAAAAAAATTGAATTGAACTTCATAGTCTTTCAAACCTTTGTATACCTTTCTTTTAATCTTCATATCTTCAAAAGAAATTCTTAGTTCACTCTCATAGTTTGAATTATCTTCCTCATCTTGTTCATCTAATCCACTCCAGCTTCCTTCAATTTTATATGAACAATACCCTTCATTATTTGATTTGATTGCCATGAAAATGACTTCATCATCATTAGCTTCACTTTCATTATGGTTGTCATCAGATTGACTGTCATAGCCTACTTCTGAGTCACTATCATTCATATTTGTCTATAGACTCCTTTTGTCCTTATGAAACTTCATTTTTTTATCAAAATTCTTGAATGATCTCTTATTTCTATCAGACCTAAAAACTTTCTTATCCTCTATTTGATACTCATCCTCATATTTCTTATGATTTTGAGGACATTTGATTTCAAAATGACCTACTTCACCATAGTTGAAGCACTTAAAAGGAAGCTTACCTCTGTACCTACTTGATCCAATATTAAACTTGCTTGGAAATAAAGTAATTAAATCATCATTAGATATATTATCTAACACAAAAACTTTACCTTGAGATCCCTTAATTTGTGTCTTCTTTTCTTTAGGCTTGTTTTTTGCCTTGAAAGCAACATCCTTCTTAATATTTTAGCCTTCATGTATCCTCATTGATTAAGTAGTTAGAGATCCATAAATCTCATCCATCTTCATTAGTGTAAGATCATGACTTTCCTCAATTACAGATACCTTAGAGTCAAACCTGTAATACAGAGATCTTAAGACCTTTTGAAAAAAAAACATCCTCTTTGAGATCTTCTCCAAGACCCTTGATCATATTAACCACATCATCCACTCTATTTAAGAAGGATGATATAGAATCCTCCTCCTTCATTTTGATACTCTCAAACTATCTTCTAAAAGTTTATAATTTTTCTAGCTTGACCTTTGAGTCTCCTTTATATATTATCTTCAACTTAGTCCACATCTCCTTAGCTATTTGATAGACCACTATAAATAACATTCATATCCTTTGAATTGTTTTCAAATAGTTTCTTATCATCAACACTAGTATGAGAACTAGTAGGAACAACATATCCATCAACAACAATCTACCAAACATCAAATACTAGATCCACGATACAATTTTACATTCTTGAACTCCAAAAATCATAGTTTTATCCATTAAAAAATGGAGCTTGTTTGGAAGAGAAACTACCTGGCATTCCTTGATTTACCATTATACCTTAGAATCACCTTTCAAGCTATTTAGCCAAAAAAGGACTAGCTTTGATACTAATTGATATAATTACACACCACTGAGAGGGGAGGTGAATCAATGGTTAATAATAATGTAATTTAATTCCCAACTCTTCAAACTACTTAACTAATCACATCAATATGAAAGATAAATGAACCAAAGAGAAAACATGAATGTAACCATTACACAAGATTTATGTGGGAAACCCTCATGGAGGAGAAAACTCACTCTCAAGTCTATGAAAAAATGGACTAAATTTATATATGATGATAACAAACATCAAGCTTTATTAAAGCACCCACTTCACAAGGAACACCAACTTGCCTAATATGTTGAGAATTAACACAACACCTATCTAATGAAAAATTATTGAACTCTAATAACTTATCAATATATTTGAGAAACCATGTATGAACATTCTTCTTCAATTGTAAAACATCACACAAGTCATCAATACCAAGCTATCTCCTAAACACAAGCAATAAACCCCTTAACAAATCTTTTACTTATATTCCAATATGCACTAATAAATATGATAACAATAATAAATAAATTCAAAAACTTATGCTTAGTCTAATGAAATTTTTCTCTTCTCAATCTCATATAAGCATCAGTCACCAAGACCCCCAAAAACCTCCACACAAGGTCTTTAAATATCAACACACACACTTGCTTGTCTAGCTTCATACACAGACCCAAAAGGTATAAACCACCTTGTATATATATAAATATTAATTATGGTCAGCCATATCTCTTTATAACATATTAGGGATATTTATTCATTCCCCCCAAGTTTGGCCATGATCTTTTTCACAAGCTTTCTATACCATACCATGAGCTCATGTTACAAACACCTCACAAACAAAGCATGGCACCAATTTTGTGACTATATTTGACTAAAAAAATATTATTCAAATCTTTAATATATTTATATAATTACTTAAATAATTCCTCAAAACTCTCTAACCATTATAAACACTTGATCTAACTATCCACCCTGTAAATAAACTCAATCATCCAAAATAGGTTCCTTTTTCTAGAAAAACCATCATGGTCAACTATGAGTCAACCATTCAATCATCTCTAAGTGACTAAGAAAAATAATAATCTCATGGATAGCTATAATAAATACCCTAAATCACCTCCAAGATCTTAAACCCATTCTTACTCACTTATTAGGCCTTCCAATTCTTCTTTTCACTCTAATCACTCTTTCTCACTTATGGCACCATTTCCTTCATATCAACTAGTAAACTTTAACCTTATAGAACTTTGAAATATAAAGATGAATATTAGTAAAATTTTTATGTATATTTATCATAAGTCCTAAGATTCAATAATGATCCGTTAGATCATCTGGTCATTCTCATAAATTTTCCTTAAAAATAAGAATACTCTTAATAACCTATTTTTTTGGGACCCACACACATCAAGAGACCAAAAATACTTTATCATAAAAATTAATTAGTAATATACAACATACAATCATCATCAGAACATTAAACCATCATAATAGGCACCAAAAATAAAGATCTTTACAATCATGTTTAAGATTGGGGTTTTATCACTCAAAAACCTCCATAGCTTCTTAACGATTCTTCATAACATTTTGCCGCTTAACACCTAAATAAATGATTTTAAAATATTATTAGATACCTTTAAAAACATCTCCAAAAGTCTTATCTCCCCATGCATAACTTGTACATGCCAAAGAACACAATAAATTCCTTTTTGGGCTCACTAGACACCTTTCTAGCACTTCTTGAAGCCATAAAATCATTTTTATAACTTTTTACTTAAGAATACTCAAAAACCTCCACAGCTTCTTAACAATTCTTCATAACATTTTTCCACTTAACACATAAATAAATGATTTTAAAATGTTATTATATACCTTAAAATACATCTCCAAAAGTCTTATCTCCCCATGCATACATTGTACATGCCAATGAACACAAGAAAGTCCTTTTCGGCTCACTAGACACCTTTCCAGCACCTATTGAAGCCATAAAATCATTTTTATAACTTTTTACTTAAAAATTTTACCTATTAATTATTAAATTAACTTTACCACTCATATATTATCATCTCACATGTATATATAAGATTAAAAACTCTGAAATCACTCTTTAACCCTTCACAAAGTCTCACTAGCCCACCTAGGCCAATTAGTCCAATAGCCAAGCTATCATGAATAACACATGTCACTTCTTGTAAACCATAAACCTGACATATCAACAACTTATAAATGTCTAAAATTTATATTCCAATCATATTTATCTCCTTACCATGTCACATAAGCCATAGTTCTCAAAACCCCATAGGTAATCATGCATGATCAAGCCTACAAGGCAAAACGTGACCTGCATACCTCATGAAGGCCACATGAAGTCAACCCTTGAGCATAGAAAACATCAAGAATAATTCAAAAACATCATACCACACTCCATTAAACCATACAACATCCACCTGGGACACCTATGCACATCCTTTCAAGTATCCCATTGCTCCAAGTATATTAGACCACTTTTTCATCACCAATGCCACTTGAAATAAATGACAACACATTTACCATAAATATCCCAATATTATTTTCCTTTAGGTAGGATTTTAATTTTTTATTAACATGCATGTTTTACAATGTTGCGGGCTTGGGAATATTGCTTGTAATATGCAAGTTATCAATTTGCATTCTACTTTATTTGTTCCATCAACCAATTACCCATTCTACTTTAGAAGTATGTTTTCATTTTATAAGATTACAAATTTTATTCTTGATTCTTCACCTTATTTATTTGATGTATCCTTTTACCTTTCCATGCATTTCATACTTTCCACTATGGGTTTTACGGCCTTGGATGCAATTTACACATTTTATTTTTTAGATTTGCATTTTATAAGTGTTTTCCTTATTGAATTTCCAGTCACCAAACCTGGGAAGTCTTTTCATAATTTACAATTTTGTAATTAAAAAGCTGTATTTGCACTTGAACTTTTTAATTTCTTTTTAAACCTGGGAAGTGAATTTTAGCAAGTTAATTTCTTTTTGTTATTCAAAATTCAGCATAGAACCTTTTTAGAAGCTATACATTTTAAGAATTAGGTTAAGGATATGGATGAAGAATTAAATCAGATAGAAAAGAATGATACTTGGGAATTATTGCCTAGACCAAAAGATCACAATTTGATAGAAAAAAAATGGGTTTATAGAAATAAGTTGAATAAACATGGAGAAGTGACTAGAAATAAAGCAAGATTAGTATGTAAAGGATATGCTCATTGAGAGAATAGATTTTGAAGAAGCTTTTGCACTAGTGGCAAGGTTAGAGGCTATTAGAATGTTTCTTTCATATACAGTGTTTAAAAATTTCAAAGTGTTTCAAATGGATGTCAAATCTACATTCCTAAATGGGAATCTAGAAGAAAAAGTTTACATTGAGTAGCCTGAGGGATTTATCCTCTCAAATATTAGTAGCCATGTATGTAGATTGAAGAAAGCATTCTATGGATTGAAACAAGCTCTCAGAGCTTGGTATTGAAGACTTGATAAGTACCTATAGGATCAAGGTTTCAAGAGAGGATTTGTTGATAGTAATATCTACATCAAAACAAAAGGTGAGCATCAATTTATTGTTGTGGTATATTTTGATAACATCATTTTTGGAGGAAATACTAAAAGGATGATTTTTTTTTGATAATATGCAAAAATAATTTGAGACATCTGTGCTTGGAGAATTGTAATTTTTCTTAGGATTGCAAATATTTTAGTTAGTTAAAGGAATTTTCATATCTCAAAGTAAATATTCCAAGGAAATGTTGAACAAATTAGGTTTTGAGGATTGTGCACAAGTTGGCACACCAATCTGTACATAAAATAAGGTGAGAAAGGATGAGGATTCACCTATTATAGATCAATCTTTGTATAGCTATATGATTGGTAGTCTTTTATATTTGATAGCATTGAGGCTAAACATCATGCACATAGTAGGTATGGTTACAAAATATTTGTTAGGTTGTGGAGCTAAAAGCTTCACTGATGCAGACATGGAGGAGGTTGCAGAGGGTTGCAGAGTGTCACAAACACTGGCGTTTTTTTGGCCAACCGACGTCGGCAGGACTAGACAAGAAGGCAACTGACGTCAATCAGAGATCGGCCAGCGTCGGCGACCCCTAGGCAGACAGGGAGCGACGTCGGTCACCTGTGTGGTTCAACTGCAAGTTTATTACGGGCAGTTAGCTAACAAACCAAGTGTTTGCATGATGAGAGCTATTTTTAGACTGAGAGCTGCGGATCTAATTATTGTAATTAGATATCTAATTATTGTTTGAATGAGATCTATATAATAGACTCATGGTTGTATTGGAAACTTGTTCTAGTTTGAGTTGAGCAAAGTTAGCTCCTTCTGTGTGTGAGGTGAGCAAGGGTGTTCCTCCTAGTTCCATAGCAGTACCAAGGTGGGTGCTGGTTTTGGAGAGTCAGCAAGATTCTTTAGGGGTGTAGGATCTTGGTCAGCAGGTGTGCATGGCCTATATAGGAGATCTACATGGTAAGTAAGATCATTGATCTGCAGGTGTATGTGTGTGCAAGTTCAAGGTTCACAGGTGTGCAGAACCAGGTTGATTTGCAGGTGTGCAAGATCGGATAGGACAGCAACACAACAGGGAGCAGAATCAGGCAAGATCTACTTGGAGTACATGTATGTACTCGGATAGAGCAAAGAGGAAGGCAAGGGAGTTCCTTCCATAAGTATGGTCTATTGAGGTGCAGGTTATTGCAGGTTCATGGGAGATCTACTTGAAGTACATTGAGTACTTGTGGAGTGCGTGGAGCACTTGTGGTGTGTGTGGAGCACTGGAGGTGAACACCAACTCTGTGTTTGAGTTGTGTGTTGGGACCTGAGAGAGAGAGCTTTGAGGAGAGAAGTATTGTTCACTTGAGGTGTGGGAAGCCTCTGAAGAGGTGGTGGAGAAGAAGTGGCATCTTCTTTATTGTATTCTTTTCTGTATAAGTATTAATACAAGTTGTGTATTGTCTTTCATATCATGTGTTATTTCTGAATTCTAGTTACTTGTGATTCTGGTTAATTTCCGCATATTAAGTTGCTTGGTTTGGTAATCAACTGTATGCTTCTGGTGTTTCGCATCCTGACAAGTGGTATCAAAGCAAGGTTGTTAGCTCATAGCTTGATACCACTAACAAGTGGTATCAGAGCTAAGGTTGCAGGGAGCAAGTTTTGTGTTTGGTTATATGTCACTCTCAGGGGTTTTTGATTGAGTGGGAGTAGAGCAATGGTAGATGAAAGTAAGCTAAGAATGGAGGAGTTGAAAAGCACAGATGGTCACTTACGGTCCCATGGAAAGAAGGAGCAGCTAAAAGATTATTGTTGGTTGGTAGCAGATCAGTATGAAGGAACTGAAGATGCAGATGTAGTAGGTATTGTTGCACAGGATGCTCTGGGAGGTTTCTTGGATAAATTTGAATCTTGGATAAAAGATTCGGTTGCCTCTTTCCATGCAGCCCCAGGTAGAGGAGCTGGTGAGCCTTGCCAAAGAATTGGCAAAGGGGAAGTGAAGCTGAAATTGCAGGCAGCCAACACACAGGTGTTGATGAAGGTCATGCAGGTCCCAGGTTTAGAGATATGGCTAATTTCTTTAGAAAGATTGGGTGATGAGAGATGCATAAGAACTCTCACAGTGAATGCACTTGAATTAGCTAGTGGTAAGAAAACAAGTACTCTTTATCTACTTGTTTATATTACTGATTCTTCTTTTGTTGCAGAGACGTGGCTTCGTAGGCTTGGTCACATGAGCAGGATGGAGATGCATGTTCTTAAGTGGAAGACAAATATATTTGACAGGCTTAAGAACTGGAAAGCCTTGGTGTTTATTGAGGAGATGGTGGACAGAAACCAGTGGATGATGCTGGATACTTCTAAGCAGAGCAGTTTGAACATGGGTTTTGATTCAAAGGAGCTCACGGGTAAAAATTCATCACTCAGAGGCAAACACAGATACCGACGTCAGTCAGGAGGAACCGGCATCGAACAGACAGGTGCCGATGTCGGTCGTGTGCAGACCAAAGCTGGTGATGTCGGGCAGAGTAAGACTGACATCGGTCATGAGGACCGATGTCGGTAGTAGGTAAGATCGATGTCGGTCAAGAGGACCGACGTCGGCAACAGGGACACCGACGTTGGCAGGGTCGGTAGTCAGAGACAGATGCATGGGAACTGACGTCAGTCGGATGCAAACTATGGAGTGACCGAGGTCGGTCATTGTAACAGATTTTGGGTGGATAGCACGCTGTCAAGGAGTCTCAAACACCCATATGGAGTACTGAAGACGTAAGTAGGCCCTCAAATTTGTTGTTCCTCTTCTTTAGACTCGTTGTTGATTGTAGAGTAGGAAGGATCTAGGAAACAGGTGAGAGCATGGCAGGGATATGATGAACAACCAAATGGAAGTTTTGGTAGGGTTGCCAGTGGGAAGAAAGCACAGAGATGAAAGGATTCCTTAGTTGAAGAATAGAGTGAATGGACACGTGAGACAGAAGACCAGGTATATGGTCTTGAGGAGCTGCAGGACAGTGGTACAGGTTTTGACAGGTGGAGGATGAAGCATGGCTTCAGTCAATGTCAAGGTAACTACTGTGGTTTGTCTTACCAGGGGGATGATGATTGCAACATCATTTTGTTGCTATATGTGGATGGTATGTTTTGCTAGCAGAATTGCACATACAGGGTTTTGCTGAGCTAAGGGTAAGGTTAGTTCAGTGGCATGTCATGAGGAGTTTGGAGCAGTGAAATTCTTTGACATGGGAGACATGGAGATCACAGGTTGATTTTGTCTCCAGTGGGAGCTGATGTGAATCAGGTGTTGGCGAGGTTTAGGATACAGAGCCGGAGCACACTAAGGGCTGGACAGGTATAGTGTCCGAAATCACATGAGGTCTAGTATAGACCTGAGTATTCCCATGCAGTGGGAGCTGTCAGAGAGTTAGGAGCCAATTCAGGGAAGTGGGTTCTCAGGTATTTGAGAGGGACTAGCAGTAGGGATTCATGCTATGCAGGGTCAGGACTTCACTACATGGGTTTGTAGGTTCAGATGTGGCAGGGTACTCAAATGACAGGAGGTACACCACGGGATGTGTGGTGGGTTGTCTTCAGGATTGAGCTTAAAAAGGGATACAAACCAGTAAATAGATTAGATGGAGTATAGGTACAGGTAAAGTGTAGTTGTTTATCTCCAAGTGGGAGACTGTTAGGTTGTGGAGCTAAAAGCTTCACTGATGCAGACATGGAGGAGGTTGCAGAGGGTTGCAGAGTGTCACAGACACCGGCGTTGGTCTGGCCAATCGACGTCGGCAGGACTAGACAAGAAGGAAACCGACGTCGATGACCCCCAGGCAGATAGGGACCGACGTCGGTCGCCTGTGTGGTTCGACTATGAGTTTATTATGGGTAGTTAGCTAACGAACCAAGTGTTTGCATGATGAGAGCTATTTTTAGACTGAGAGCTGCAGATCTAATTATTGTAATTAGATGTCTAATTATTGTTTGAATGAGATCTATATAATAGACTCATGGTTGTATTGGAAACTTGTTCTAGTTTGAGCTAAGCAAAGTTAGCTCCTTCTGTGTGTGAGGTGAGCAAGGGTGTTCCTCCTAGTTCCACAGCACTACCAAGGTGGGTGCTGGTTTTGGAGAGTCAGTAAGATTCTTCAGGGGTGTAGGATCTTGGTCAGCAGGTGTGCATGGCATATATAGGAGATCTACATGGTAAGTAAGATCATTGATCTGGAGGTGTATGTGTGTGCAAGGTCAAGGTTCACAGGTGTGCAGAACCAAGTTGATTTGCAGGTGTGCAAGATCAGATAGGATAGCAACACAACAGGGAGCAGAATCAGGCGGGATCTACTTGGAGTACAAGTGTGTACTCAGATAGAGAAAAGAGGAAGGCAAGGGAGTTCCTTCCATAAGTATGGTCTATTGAGGTGCAGGTTATTTCAGGTTCATGGGAGATCTACTTGAAGTACATTGAGTACTTGTGGAGTGCGTGGAGCACTTGTGGTGTGCGTGGAGCACTGGAGGTGAACACCAACTCTGTGTTTGAGTTGTGTGTTGGGACCTGAGAGAGAGAGCTTTGAGGAGAGAAGTAATATTCACTTGAGGTGTGGGAAGCCTCTGAAGAGGTGGTGGAGAAGAAGTGGCATCTTCTTTATTGTATTTTTTTCTGTATAAGTATTAATACAAGTTGTGTATTGTCTCTCATATCATGTGTTATTTTTGAATTCTAGTTACTTGTGATTTTGGTTAATTTCCCCATATTAAGTTGCGTGGTTTGGTAATCAACTATATGCTTCCGGTGTTTCACATCCTAACAATATTAGTCATCTCTAAAAGATAGTCATGTTCAATTGATGAAGAGAATATTTAGATATATCAATGGGACATTAGATTATAGATTATGGTATCCCACAGGTAGAGATTTCACTTTGGTTACTTATACAGACTTAGATTGGGCAGAGTGTGCGGATGATAGAAAGAGTACAAGTGGAGGAGCTTTCTTCCTTGGTGATAGCTTAGTATCACTTTCTATAACTGAAGTACAATATATTGCATCAATATTATGTTGTACTCAAGTAATTTGGATGAAGAAAACTTTGGAAGATATAAAGGTAAAGTATGATGAACCTATTTATATTTTTTGTGATAACACAAGTGTTATAAATATTTTGAAGAATCCAGTGATGAATTCAAGAAAAAAACATATTCCCATTAGATATCACTTTTTGAGAGAGAAATTTATAGAGCAATAGGTTAAGATGGAGTATATTAGTACTATAGAACAGATTACATATATTTTCACAAAGGAACTACAAAAAGACACATTTGAGTATATGTGAGAGAAGTTGGGAGTAATTTCTTTTACTTCCTACTATTGAGGTTTAGCATCAGTTGAGGGGGAGCTAAGTGTTAGCTCCGAGTAGGCCCTTTGCCATTGATGTCAAAGGGGGAGAATAACAGGTATAGGTATAGGTGTAGAAATAGGTACATGGAATAGATACATGTTACTACAACAAGGGGGAGTTACTGCATGTTTTCTAGATGATAGTATGTGTAGGTTTCATGATGTGGTTTTTTCAATTTGAGGTTACCATCAATGACAAAGGGGGAGATTGTTGGAAATATTGTCACTGATGTGAAAGGTCTAGCATTATTGGTGATCAAGGCCCCATTGCATTTAATGATGTTTTTAATAATCATATCTTGGATAATTTGTGTTAATATCTATTTAATATTAATGAATATATTTTTGGTTGAATAAATTCAAAAGAAGGTCCCATAGAGAAGTCAAAGAGTCATGGGATAAAAGCTAAAAGAGGAATGGGATGCATTTTCTCATTAAGAATCATCTTGAGGAATTTCAAGAGTCACCATATGAAGATAAAAGAGGTATGGCACATTTTTGCATGAAGGGACACTTTGAGGAATATCAAGAGTCACCAAGATAAAGACAAAAGAGGAAATGATGATTTTACTTATGAAGGGTCACCATATAACTTTTCAAATCAAAGGATATGGAGGGTCATGCATGTTTGGTGTCATTTTATATGAGGATTGATGGGTCACAAAGAGTAAATGCCAAAGGTCATTTAGAAATCTATAAATAAATGCTTCAGAAGCCATTTATAATATGTAATAGAGTGCATGGTTTGTATTTGTTTTCAAAAAAAAGAAAAGCATGAGATATTGTAGAGTTCTATCATTTGTTGAGTAAGCAACATTGAGAGATAGTTATGTTTTATACACAAGAGGGGTTGATACTCCTATGGGTTGGTGCTCATGAATATTTGTAAGGGGTTGGTGTTCCTGTGGGTTGGTGATACTCCAAGTTGGTACTTGAAAACTTTGTATTTTGAGCTGGTTATCATTCATATACTTGAGATTGTTCTCCATGGATTTTCTCAGTTTGGGTTTCCACGTAAAACTGTAGTTAAGTTTTATTGCACATATTATATGTATGACTGAGTGGTTAAAGAAAAATAAATTAAATTAATTAAAAGATAAATAGTTTACTGATTCACCCCCCCTCTCAGTATATTTCATGCTTAACATTATCGATCAGGCTATTTATGCATTCTAGTTCCCTTTATTAGGGTCAATGTCTACCTTGGATGTCATTTTCAGCTTCTTAGATTTTCGAGTCTTTCCTAGACACTTGCTAACCATGTCCTCCAATGGAAATGAAAATGGAACTATTTTTATTTTATCACTGATTAAACTTTCCAACCATTTTGGTGTAAGGACTGGAACTTCATTACTGAGATTCAATTGTTCAGAAGGCACATTTTATATCACCATCGGATCTATAAAATCTAAAACAACCTCTATTTTTTTATTTTCACTAATATTCTCTACCATTGGTATATCAAACATTTATCACTTGTTGCCTCTCCTAAATCCTCTTCAGAGTTTAAGTCCACAACTATTCTTTTAGAAATTTCCTTCTTCTTCTTACATTTAGTCCTTAGTTTGGTAGTATGAGAAGGTATAATAGTTTCAAGGGTTTTTTTGGACTTTTTGATAACAAAACCCTTTCCAATTTTTGTCTTGAGAGTACCTTCATCACAAATAGTAATATTCTGATTAGAAGAGCTTATTGAAGATAGTAACTCATAAATTGGTGCACATCACTGGGAATCTTCATTTTGAACTTCTTTCAGTCTACAACCCTTTAACCATTTCTCAATTCTCATTATCACTAGGAGTGTTTTGACTTCAATCCAATCCCATTCATCTTTATTTAAATCAAATTCTAGAATAGGTAACTATTTTACTTGTTTAAAATGAGGATCAACCACCTGTTCTTCATCATCAATTATACCAAAGATATTCATACTCATATTGAGTGTAACTATTTTCCCCAAGGAGAACCTACACCAAAGCTTTCTTATAACTTAAAATTCATCTGGACAATCCTCCCAATAGTCTTTGATTTGGGGAATGTGTGAAAATCTTATTCCAAAAATCTAGATTGTCCCTAGCAAAACCTTTGCTATCAAACTAGGATCTGGCATTATAGTATTGAAGATTGAATTTTTTTAGGTCCACCTCTAAATTTAATGCATAAAAAATTGATTGGCATGAATAGTGTCCCATTTTGATAGGAAGAGATATACTAGATTCTTTCTTCATTGGAAATTTCTTATCTACATATGTTAGATACCTACAAACTTCTATCAAGACAAAGTAATCAAAAACATATTTGGGTAGCTTCACTGGTTCACCGTCAAAACCATCAGCTCTGATATAAGTAAATTTGGAAAATTGATTAAAGAAACTACCATAAATACTGATCATCTAGATGGCTTCATCATCTATCTCTTATTAACATTTCCTACCAATTCATAAGTCATCCTACCAGTAAAAACATCATTAACCCTTCCATAGTTTTCACAATAATTTTTCATCTACAAATGTGGGTAATAATCATAAATTTTGATGTCTTCAACTAAGGATACATGAGATAACCCTCTCCATTCTAATTTAGATGCTAAGTAATAAAAGAGATATGTAGACATATAAAAATTCTTATTCCTAAAATAATTACTCATACCCAGATGCAAACATTTGGATATGATTTCCACCCAATCCAAATACTATTCTCCTTGGAGGATCACTAGAATCAAGAAGTACATCCAATCCTCCTAATAAAATTCCTAAAAACTACCTTTCAACCTATGTAATAATACCATGATGTCTTTAATTTATGGTATCATATGTTCTCTGGTTAATGCTCTAGGCAATCGTGAACCTCCTTTTTGAAATTTTAGTAATCAATTTCTTGTAATTACACTCTTGTAAATTGTTTTCTATAATGAAAAATTACCATAAGAGAAAGTAATATCGATGTTAGAGTATGGCTCTTTATGTAGAATTTTCATCATCATCATTAGGGTTTGTTTATTAACATGCAAAAATATATATTGCCATCTATAGTTTTAATACACCTATTTTGAGGGTCGCATCTAATCATGCATTCTAGAACTAATTTAGGACATTGTACTACCATGGGGAAAGTTGTAGCTTTGACTAAACCACTTTCCACTATGTTTTCCATCATAGGGGTTGACATAGGATTTTTAACCATCTCCTTAAAATCTTCTAAATCATATTGAACTAAAGAAGTATCCCTAAATTTAGGAAGAGAACAAACAAGACCAGGACCATGTTCATAACCAGGATAAGTAGACTTCATGACTATAGATTGGGGGATATAATGAAAAATTATTTGAGATTCTTAAATAATACCAGAAACTCAAAATGATTCTCCTTTCCAAAAAAATAATGGAATTAGCTCATAGTAAAAGTCAAACTCACCTTTAATGGATCAAAAAATACAATGAAACTATACAATAAAAATCTTATACCTCTATCGTTGCTCTCCCTTGCATTATCCTGTGTGTTTACTGTTAAAAAAGGCTTGTCCTTTCTTAATAAAGGCATGAAATTAGGTCAGATAATTACTGGATCAATTAACTTGTGCTGAACTTTCTTGATAGGATGCAAATTTTGACAAGTACATTAGTTGTAAGTAGTTTTCACACATGACCTTAATGTGTAATGATTACTCATAACCTTTTGAAATTATAACTTTCCATTCCATAAAATGTTCTAGATATATTTCCCTCTAAATGATTTACTTCTTTTAAAATCTCCTATAAATTTTGACTTAAAAGATTTCGAGAAAGGTGGGACTAAAGTCACGAAATGTTGAATCTTTGAATCGTTGAACCTTTGAAATCTTGAAATGATGTTAAAAACAAAGGTTCAAAGATATAAATTAAGCTACACAAAGGGACCAATAGTTCATGACTTCTGACAAACATTGAATCATTGAACTCTTGAACTTTGAAAAGGGTTCAGGTTTGAAGGTTTAATTCTTTAGTAATTTCACACATATGAAGATAAGTGGATAAAATTTGAAATAAAAGAGTCGACTTAAGAAATAAACATATAATCATTAAGGTAAGATGGAAGGTCAAATTTTTCTTAGGTAAGGTTCATGAAAAAAAGGATGAACAAGGGAGAGTTAAAAGGTAACGTTAGCTCTGATTGGGGACCACATTTTATGACAAAATGTAGAGAGCTCATAAACTCTGGTTATGCGCAAATTGAAACATCAGGATGGAAGAAAAATAAATAAGGCAAACCCAAAACTAGAAAAGGAAAACAACAACACATGACAATAATGGAAAGACTATGTACAAAATAAGGGACACCTATTTTTTACTCTATACAATTTAAGGTCCTATCCATTATAGGATACGGGTATAACAGTTCCATATGGATATTCTAATTTGAAATAATTAGGGTTGAATACATGATGAATTTTTAAGAGGCCTTTCCAAAGTGAATCTAACTTTCCATGTGTTCCTTTAGGTTCTCTCCTCTTATCGCACAAAAATACTTCATCTCCTTCCATGAATTTTTTGGGCCTTGATTTTTGATAAAAAATATTCTTATATCTAGCTTGATGAGTGGTAATCTGATCAACCAATTCATTCCTTTCCTCCTCAATCCTGGTTAAGTACATAACTCTCTTTTCTATGGAATCTTGAAAATATTGATCTTCAATGACATTTTATAATTTGGCTATAGATAAATCTAGGGGTAATGATGACTAATCTCCTATTCCATAAACCAATTCAAATGGTGCCATTATTATTACCATTTTTGGGGTTACCTTGTCAGTCCAGAGTGCTTGACACAACCTCTTATACCAATCTTTAAGATTATCACTCACCAATTTCCTTGTGATGGCTATCAAATTTTTGTTACTAGACTCAACTTGTCTATTCCCTTGAGGATAATAATCTAATGAGTGAGAAAGAGAGATAATAGATCATAAAAAAAGAAGTATGTTCAATAAAATAAAAAGTGGTATTGTTATTTTCCACAAGCTTTGGAGGAACACCAAAACATACCAGTAATTTTATCTGAAAAAATTACATACTACTTTTGAAGTGGTTCTCTTCACAAGGACTGCTTCAACCCATTTTGTAAAATAGTCAGTTGGTGTAAGAATGTGTGTGTGTTCGGCACTTGAAGAAGGTGAGAGAGGGCCAATAAAGTATAATCCCCATTTTTTTAAAGGTTATTCAATAATGACAGGCCTCAGAGGTAATGCTACAAGTTATGGCTTTCTTGAAAACATTTTGCATTTTTTACAGTTTGCTACCCATTTGTATGCATCTTTAAACATACCAAGCCAATAATAACAATTTATAACTATTTTTAAAGCTGTGAATAAATAAGAGAAGTGTCCACCATAGGTTTCATTATGAAAAACTTTAAAAATCTTGTGTTGTTGTTCTTTATCTACACATCTCAAAAAGGTTACATCTAGTCCCTTTTTGTATAAGACATCACCCTAAATGATTTATTTTGATGCTTTTAACTTCAGATTCCTTTTCTCCTTTATAGATAAGTGACTAGGACATTCTCCATAAGTAAGATAATGTGCCACATTCAAGAACCATGGATCTTGTAAACTCACCAATAAGGTAGTGGGAAGTTCATCTTCTTCTTATTTACTTTTACCAATCAATTTGCATAGGCCTTGACCTCTAAATAATTTAGTTAGCCTAATATCCAAGTCATATTCTTGAATCTTAGTGACCCGTGTTTATCTTTTATTCATTCCAACATCTTGTTGAGTTAGAATGCTTTTTACAGCTGAACTAGGGACACATACAATTGAATGAGAGTGTAGTATGTAATATCTAAACTATTTAACAACCTTTATCACAAATAAATCTTGATCCTGAGTTAGATAATATTTAATTTCATGTTTCTTAAGAGGAACACTCATAAATGCTATTGTTGTTTCTTCATTCAATTCATTTTTTTGTAGCAAGATACCAAACAGGGTATGTTCTGAAGCATAATAATAAATAATAAAATATTTTTGAAAATTAGGTTTTTCCAAAGTAGGTGTTTTTGAAATAACTTATTTAATATCTTCAAATGATATCTTATCAACCTCATTCCATTTGAATTCTTGTTTTTCTCTCATCATTCCCATAATATGATTCTTAATCTCAAAAAAATCAGGATTGAACCTTCTGAGAAAGTTAATTTGGCAAAAAAAAGACATAAATCTAGTCCTATTAGAAGGAATACTTAATTTTTGTATTTCTCTAACTCTTTCTAGATCAATCTTGATTCCATCCTTTGAAACTATATGTCCTAACATTTTAACTTATGTTACACAAAAAACTGACTTCTTAGGATTAAGAGATATCCCATGACTTTGACACCTTTGTAAAATGATCTCTAGATCTTTCAAATGATCCTCTCTTTTTCTAGAGAAAATATTAAAATCATAAAGATAAATGAAAATAATTTTATCGTTAAGCTCTCTAAAAGATGAATTCATCACCCGTTGGAAAGTTTCACTAGCATTAATCAAACCAAAGAGCATGCAGTTATAAGAAAAAGTTCATCGGGGTGTAGTAAAAGTAATTTTATGTTCATCAATTATAGCTACACTTATTGTATTAGAACCTAAAAATCCATCTAACATGGACATCATCTCTGATCTAGCAACTGCCTGCAAAATATGATCCATCATAGGTAAAGGATAATTATCTTTCAAATTGGCTTAGTTAAGATTCCTAAAATCAACACAAATTCTTATTTCTCCATTTTTTTCATACTGGGACAATATTTGCCACCCAGGTGGAGTGATGAATTGGATAAATAATCTTGGATTTCAACATTTTGTCAATCTATTTAAATATAGTTTTAACAAATTTTGGGTTATAGTTTCTCAACTTTTGCTTGAACGGAATTGCATCTATTTTTAAAGGAATATGATATTGAAATTTCCCACCCCTAAAATCTTTCAGGTCATCATAGCACTAAGAAAATACATACTTATACCTAATCAATAGATTAACAAATTTATTTTTCTCCTCTAGAGAGAAATAGCTACCAATGGAATTCCATTTAGGATTAGTCTTACTCCCAATGTTTATCTTTTCATAATCTCCCATTTTATTAGGGTTCTAAAAAAGTTTGTCTTTGGTATATTCATCTTGTCAAGTGAAAAAATATTCCAAAAAGACCAGTCCTCTAGGTATTTTGTTTCCGTTTAACTGAATTGCATCATCCTTTGAATTAATCCCTAGATCAAGACTAAATTATTTACATTCTGATTCAGAACCTTCAAAATAAGTCCCTAAGAACATTTCAGCATTCTCCAAAAAGTTTCTAATCTTCTTGTCATTCTCAAAAACTTACCAATTCTTAGCATTATCTTAGACATTAGGATGATAGATCAATTTTATTATATATGAATCTTTTTTTAAATTAGGGTGTGGGAGAAAAAGGGAAGCTAACACTTTCAGAGATTCCATCTGTGTATTCTGATCTATGGGAATTACCTCAATAGAAAAGGCATCAAAATATTCTATCTCATCCCAAACCCTATTCATGTAATGTCTCAATCCCAATTTTTAACTGATAAAATAGCTATCAACTATTTAATAATAAATTTAGCATCTCCTTTTTCTCTGAGCATATTTATCCCCTTTTTTTGGCTTCTCTTAACCTAAGAAATAGATCCTCATAATCTGCAATGTTATTAGTATTTTTAAATTCTAACTTCAAAGAGCAAGGAAATTTTTTACCTTCAGGTGAGATCGAAACAACCCCTGCTCCTAAACCAATGGTGGCACAACTACCATCAAATTCCATGGTACATAGATCATCTAAATGATAAACTTTTGGGGTGGACTCTTCTTTCATGTCTTTATAAGAGAGAAAGTAATTTCCAAATTCACATTCTTTAAATAGGATTTAATATTTAGGATCATCAGAAAGATACACAGTAAACTTACATTTACGTTTAGGTTCTAGTTTAACTTTTTGATTTCCCACTAGAATTGTAGCTTTTAACCAATCCAATTTAATCTCCCCACCTAATTATTTATAAAAGGTCCTACTCAACATCATCCCATAACTAGCAGGAATATCTACTACCAAGATAGTCAATTTCACTTTTTTATCAAGATAAGCAGCAAGGGTGACCTGTGCATCTTTGATTTGCCCAATCAAAGAAATATGTTTGTCATCAATGGAGTAACACCTACCAAATGTTTTTGTAAGGGATAAGCCTAGGGCTTTGGCTATAGAAGAAGGCATGATATTATTAGAGGCACCCGAGTCTATAATACAATTACTGAGTTTATGGCCATTTATAAATAAAGAAACATAAAGTGGGTTGGGTTTCATGTCAACCACATAAGAAGTATCATTAGCTAAGTCAATGGTAATTGTAAGAGTATGCTTGGGTGATTCAGGTGGTGAAGTAAATAATTGGGCAATCAGAGACTCAACAATAGCATTTAGCTAACTTTTGGGCTCAATTTGTGAAGGATCACCTTTGACATATTTAACCAATTTATCAAGTTCTTTAGGATTCAACTTAATATACTTAGCAGGGGATATTTGAATCTTTATATACTTGCAAAATTCTATAATATAAAATGAAGTTTCAAGATCATTCCTTTGTAATAATTTAACTTATTAGGCCTTCAAATTAATGTCAGGGGTTATAGTAAGAGGCTCCTTACCTTTAATAGGTATTTCTTGAGTATTAGAAAATATTGGATTATTCTGACTTATGGTAGGCACAACACATGAAGGATCTTTAAGAGTAACCAATTTTTCACCTCCTCTTTATAAATCTAATTCATATTCTAGGAAGTGTATTTTAGAGTCACCAAATTACTCAAAGTTCCTTTCTTCTTTGGTAATCTCTCCCAATACATCTTGAGTAGTGGCCATTTGAGCATATCTAAGCATCTTTGAATAAGATTTTTCATCATGATCAGTACTTAAATGAAAGGCACACATATTTCCTCTTCTAGGGGGAGCTTTAATTGCTATCTTGGGTTGTGATAATGTAAGTGGTAATGTCCTACCAGTATTTGTCTTTTGGTTAAAATTTCTCCTACTAACATCTTGACATGGTTGTTGAAATGAAGTACCAGCCTTAGGCAATTATCTTTATAAGGAAATCATATCATTAACTAATATTTGAATCATAGGATCTGTAGAAGATGAGGGATGAGCATTAGGTACTTGGACTTCTTTCTTCTATTTTCTAGCCATAATGAGATTATCTTCTAACTCAACTACCAAGGTATGTGTGATTGCTAAGTCGGCAATTGCACCTCTTCAAAGATGCAAACTAATATCAAGAGGCATATAATTAATAAAGAAACATTTATAATTCTCAGGAGTTAACCTCTTAGCATTTGGGATTTTTTGCACAATACTATTGAATTTGGTTATAAATTCCCTCATAGGCTCATGTATTTCTTTCCTGAGCTGAGTCAATTGAGCAAGAAGGGAATGTTCATCTTCCATACTTTTGAACCTATTTTCAAATATAGTTTTCATATTATTCTAGTTTGTAATTGAAGATTCAGATGATAAAACCTTTTAACTGTAGTTTCTGTTAGAGTTTGCACAAAAAACCTTATGTCTACATCTTGATGTTGCACACTAAACACACCACATGCTATGGAAAAATCACTCAAATATTTATCTGGTGATTGTCTTCCATCTCCATTAAACTTGGGTAAGTTTTCGCTTTAATTTTTAGGTAGATGATTTAGGTTAGCCCCTAAATTTAGAGGCCCTATAGTTACTCCCCAAGGTTGAGACATTAGAAGAAAACTGATGGGAGAGGGAACAATAGTACCAAAAAGGGTTAAGGCTTGACATATAGAAGATGTAGAAGGTTTATGAGGGATATGAGATCAACTTCTAAATCTCCTAATAGGAGTTGGGATATAGGTAAAATTAAGGCTTTGTAGTGTTTCAAAGGTAGGATCCTCAAGTCCTTCTCTCCTCAAAGACCTTGTATATCTTCTAAACTCTAGTTTATGATGTTAGTTTCTAATCTACTCTTGACCTCTTCAAAATTCAGGGGCTTGATTTCTTACTACATTTTTTGCTTGCCTCCTTCTTTTTTCGAGTAATAATAATCTCAAATTATTAGCCAATTCTTCTTCTTTTTCTAATACTTGGCTAGCCCTTCTATAATCCTCAATGCTTCAGTGAGTGTGATATGTAAGAGTATTTTACTGACCAATTATATCTTCCTACTCATCTTGAAAGCCAAAATTAGGCTATAGAATAGGAATTATATTTTCATAGAGAAGCACCATCGTTGCTTCATCATAAGGTGACTAATATTTTAACAAATGTCTTCAAATACCCAACATCATCACCAAAAACTATTTGTTAACAGATTTGTCCTATTCTAGAAAAATATTTTGCTTTGACTCTATAATCGTTTCTTTGAGAATAAATGAGTTAAACAAAAAATGAGTGAACTATCAGGGATAATTCCTCTCTTAATTAAGGTATAACTCCCTTTAAAATTTTCAATAAATTCAAACTACTTTAATCATTCAGACATAATTTTAACCAGAAAGTGTTTAAGGAAAACTAACATTCATACATTGTGATGTTATGAATGTGGTATCTTTTTTCCATTTAACATTATTTAGTGATAGAACACACAGATTCTATCCTCAATAATAATCAGACATAAATATGTATATTACTGAATTAGTAAAAGATAAAACACATATGATGAGTTATCCAATTAAATAATAATTACCACATGAAAGGAGATTTCAAATAGAAACTTGATTTAAAACACATAAACACATAGATTTAAGTATGTAGCAATGATTTATTCTTTTCACTCACAGATGATTTTTTTTCAAACAATCATCACATATATTGTAAAAAAATGAAGTTCTAATTTAAAGAATCTATTGTCATCTTCTTTCCTATCCTTTGTCTCAGTTTTTAATAACTAAACACACACACACACACACACACACACACACACACACACACACACACACACACACACACACACACACACACACACACACACACACACAGAGTTACCCTAATTAACTATTTTTTAAACCCAAAGTTAAAACAAACTTTGACCCACATAGGATTTAGTTTCATACAAGATCATTAAAAGATAATTTTTTTAAAACATAATTTCAACTGAATAAATGAGTAAAGAGATTGCATAAGTAATATCAAGATTGGGGTAGTGGATTAGAATATCTAGATTTTCTTTGTTCTATTGAGGATACACGTTGCACCTTCCATTCCTGATGTGTAGTAACAAATTCCTAGATTTTTGAGAAGTTTGGGATGCCAATGCGTTTAACCTGTGCTTTCCAAACATCTTTATCTCTAATTTTTTCCCACTTTTTCCATGTGTTTTAGGAGTGCAACAACACAGAGGTGAAGAAGTGATTCTACTTTTGAAATCTAATAGAAATCCTTTATTAATAGGTTGTCATTTTCTTTAACAAAACTGATCTTCTCTCGGAAGGATTGAACCATAGTATTGGTATCCTTTTTTAGATCCCCATCATATTTTATATATTTCACATCAATACATTATAAGTCATGTTGTAAGGATTGAATGAACTAAATTATTTATTTGATCATTTTTGTAACTTTAATTCATCCTTGTCTAGATACTGTGTTTATCCATTCGATATTTCTATTGTTTACATATAATATATTATCATTCAGACTCATCAAATTTTTATCTGATAAAAACTTTGTTGCCTCATACTTCTAAACATCACCAATTTGATTTATCACATTCATCCATTTTCCTTCCTCTTTTTCCCATGAAGCATTATGTGTTTTCAAATCTTCAATGGTAACCATAGTCCTATCATATATATTCTTCAATTCCTTAATATATTCCATACCCTTCTGGATAATTCCATCTAGCCAATCATCAAACACCTTAGTCACTATTTTATTTCTATGTCTCTGATCTAGCATTTTATAGTTGACCATAGATTTTGGGTCAAAATACAGAGGTAATTAGGAAATAGGTTGTGTATTTGGATTATGAATGGCATTGATATACTCTATAATTGATCATAAGGTCTGTTTCAACTAGCCCTTATCTTTTTCATCCTTCCATGTACTAATTACTATCCTTTTAGTAAATGCTTCAAGATGGTGCACATCCATGGCATGTAATGTACTCCCAAGATCTATTTTTTTATTATGAAATCTTGAATAATGGGATCTTGAACTTCCTTATCAGTTTTCAGCCAAGTTATTTCTTCACTCAAGTTCCTTGTATTAGGGTCAATGCCCACTCTAGATGTTGTTTTCAATTTCTTGGATTTAGGAGTCTTTCTTAGACACTTGTTAACCATGTCCTCCAATGGCAATGAAAATGAAACTATTTTTATTTTATCACTGATTTAACTTTCCAACCATTTGGGTGTAAGGACTGAAACTCCTTTACTGGGATTTAATTATTTAAAAGGCACATTTGATATCACCATCATATCTACAAAATTTGAAGCAACCTCTGTTTGTTGATTTGCACTAATCTCCTCTACCATTGGTAGATCAAACCCTTTATCACTTGTTGCCTCTCCTGAATCCTCTTCAGAGTTTAAGTCCATAATTATTCTTTTAGAAATCTCCTTCTTCTTCTTACTATTAGTCCTTAGTCTGGTATTATGAGAAGGTGGAATAGTTACAAGGGTTTTCTTGGAATTTTTTATAACAAAACCCTTTCCAATTTTTGTCTTGAGAGTACCTACATCACAAATAGTAATAATCCAATTAGAAGAGCTTATTGGAGATGGTGATTCATCAATTGGTGCACATCACTAGGAATCTTAATTTTGAACTTCTTTCAATCTACAACTCTTTAACTATTTCTTAGTTCCCCTTATCACTGGGAGAGTTTTGACTTCAATCCAATCCTTTTCATATTTATTCCAATCAACTTCTAGAATAGCTAGCTATTTTACTTGTTCAAAATGAGGATTAACCACCTATTCTTCATCATCAATTATTCTCAAGATATTCATACTCAGATTGAGTGTAACTATTTTCTCCAAGGGTAACCTACACCAAAGCTTTCTCATAACTTCAAATTCATCTAGACAATCCTCCCAATAGTCTTCGATCTAGGGAATGTTTGAAAATCCCATTCTAAAAATACAGATTGTCCCTAGCAAGACCTTTGCTGTCAAACTAGGATATAGCATTATAATACTAAAGATTGAAATTTTTTCGGTCCACCTCTAAATTTAAGGCATCATAAATTAACTGGCATGAATAGTGTCCTAGTTTGATAGGAAAATATATACCAGATTCTTTCTTCATTGGAAATTTCTTATCTACATGTGCTACTTGCCTGCAAACTTCTATCAATACAAAGTAGTCAAAAACATATTTGGGTAGCTTCACCATTTCACCATCAAAACCACCAACTCTGATATAAGTAAATTTGGAAAATTGAGTGAAGAAACTACCATAAATACTAATCAGCTACATGGCTTCATCAACCATTCTCTTATTAATGTTTGCTACCCATTTATAAGTCATCCTACTAGTAAAAACATCATTAAGCCTTCCATAGTCTTCATAATAATTTTACATCTACAAATGTGGGTAATAATCATAAATTTTGCTATCTTTAACTAAGGATGCATGAGGCAACTGTATCCATTATATTATAGATTCTAAGTAGTAAAAGAGATATGAAGACATATAAAAATCCTTATTCCCAAAATAATTACTTAGACCTAGATGCAAACATTTGGCTATGATTTCTGCCCAATCCAAATATTGTTCTCCTTGGAGGATCACCTGAATGAAGAAGTAAATCCAATCTTCCCAATAAAATACTTGAGAATTGCCTTTCACCCTATGTAATAGTACCATGATGTCTTTTATTTCTAGTATCATATGTTCTTTGGTTAATGCTCTGGGCAATCTTAAACCTCCTTTTTGAAAATTTAGTAACCAATTTTTGGGAATTACACTCCTATAGATTGTTTTTTAATGAAAACTGACCATAAGAGGAAGTAATATTAAGGTCAGAGTATGGATCCTTGTGTATAATTTTCATCACAACCATTAAGGTTTATCTATTGACATGCAGTAATACATTTCCATCCACAGTTTTGATACACCTATTTTGAGGGTCATATTTATTCATGTATTATATAACTAATTTGGGACATTGTACCACCATGGGAAAAGACACAGCTTTGACTAAACCACTTTCCATTATTTTATACATCATAGGGGTTGACATATGAATTTTAACCCTCTCCTTAATATCTTATAATTCATATTGAACTAAATAAGTATCCTCAAATTTAGGAAGAGAACAAACAAGACCAAGACAGTGTTTGTAACTAGGACAAGAAGATTTCATGGCTACAGATTGGAGGATATAATGAAAAATGCTTTAATATTCTTAAATAATACCAAAAACTCAAAATGATTCTCCTTTCCAACAAAATAATGGAGTCCACTCATAGGAAAAGTTGAAATCACCTTCAATGGATCAGATATTAATGTGAAAATATGCAATAAAAATCTTATACCTCCAACGTCTCTCTCCTTTGAATTAACATATGTGTTTATTATTAAAAAATATCTTGTACTTTCTTGATAAAGGCATGAAATTAGGTCAAATAATTAATGGATCAATTAACTTGTGTTAAAATTTCTTGATAAGATGCAAATTTTGATAGGTGCATTAATTGTAAGTAGTTTTCATACACGACCTTAATGTGTAATGATTACTCATAACCTTTCAAAATTAGAACTTTCCATTCCATAAAATATGCTAGATATATTTCCCTCTAAATGATTTACTTATTTTAAAATCTCTTACAAATTTTGACTTAAAAGACTTCGAGAAAGGTTGGACTAAAGTCACAAAATGTTGAATCTTTGAACCATTGAACCTTTGAACTCTTGAAATGAGGTTCAATGTGAAGGTTTAAAGATAAAAATTGAGTTACACAAAGGGACCAGAAGTTCATGAATTTTTAGAAACATTGAACCATTGAACTGTTGAACTTTGAAAAGGGTTCAAGTTTGAAGGTTCAATTCTTCCTTAATTTCGAACATATGAAGACAAGCAGATAAAATTTCAAAACAAAGAGTCAACTTAAGAAATAAAAATATGATCAATAAGGTAAGATGGCATGTCAATTTTCACTTAGGGAAGGTTCATGAAAAAAAGGATGAACAAGGGTGAAGTAAAAGGTAACAGTATGTTGTAGCCTTATCCTAATCATAGTCCCTCATCTACTTCAAATACATATCCTTATCCTTAATCCACCTTCACATCATGACCATCATGACCCAATTCATCTAATTCAACCCCTGATCAATCTTTCTATCAACTCTCATCAGGACCATTAGACAAGCCATAATGACATTGCATGTAGATACTTATGTGCATTACTTGTATGTTGTTTGACTTGTTTGCATGTATTTTATCATGTATATATCTAATTATCTTAGATTTTTGTCATTTTCATCATGTATATTTTTTTATATCAGGTATTGAACAAGGAGGCTTTTAGTTTCCCTTGATGATGTAGAGTTCACTATTTTCCCCTTTTATAATTATGCACTTTGGCACAACATGCTCTTGATCATAATTATAGCATGGGGCATATTACTTAGTGATATATTTACATCAGATTATTTAGACTATGCTAAGCCTTATTAAAACAATGATGGATTGATAATAGACCACACTTATCATTTATCCTATCTTCTATCATTTATCATAACATCACAACAACCTAGGTCTAATCATCTAACCAAATCATTTGTCTTCAAGTCGATCATCTAAGTCCACTCATCTAATATCCAATCATTCCTTTGAGTATTTTTATCATCACACCTATATCCTATAACCAAGCATTTATCATCTCTCTATTCATCAACATCTAACAAGTAACATGTCTAATAGTCATCATCATTCTAATATTCTAATCCATCATCATTAACCTCTTCTAGTTTATCTTGTCATTTAACATCTACTTAGAACTAAATTAGCCTTATGTATCTTAAAACTATGTAGTCAACACTTGGTCACTTTTTAATGTCGAAGGATAGATTAGACACCATTTCCCATCCCTTTCATCATTTTATTACTCAATCATATCATTTTTTCTCTATTATCTCCTTCATCATATCACTCAATGTTAGGTTTGAGCTACAATCATCATTAATCTTATCAAATCATTACCTTATCCAGACCTATAGCTCTCCCTTGCATACATCCTTACTTGGGGTATGTCTAAATCTTACAAAATTTTGTATTATCATCATCATGTATGTTTTATTCCCCCTTGGGATGTGTCAAAAATTGTGACACTATCTTTTCCAATCCCTAAGCATATGTCTTTACCAGGGGCATCATTAATTTATATCTCAATAATCTTGTTGAGTTTATCTTCTTCATCATCGATCCCCATCTACAATCCTAACCCCTTATCTTTTCATTGCATCCTTCCCCTCATTTCCTATTTTGAGTGTCTATCTCAATCCTTCCTCTCCACATGTCCCTCTGATGGGGGATCATGCCTATTAACATCATTTACTAATATTCATCCATGAGTGTCTTTCTTCTTTGAAAGACCATTACTCTTTCCACTTCGTGCACTCACAATACCCTTTTGAAGAGAGAAAAAAATTATACATATAGATTTACTCACTTCATTTATCATCACTAATATTATTAGTAGTTGACACTAATTTTTTCTATCTCATCTAATATCATTTATCCCTTTTAATTATGTCCTAACATCACCCCTTCTTGTCATTTATATAACATACCCCTTCATTGTTCTTCATCCACTAACCCTGTAATACCCTAAAAATATATTAATCCTTATAATCATGTCTTTATCCACTAACTAATCCCACTTATCCATTATAACAAAATTTTAAATTCCAATCCCACCTATACTAGCCTATTCCTAGACTCTCTTACATCTATAGTCCCTAATCACCTATCTAATCACCTACTAATATTTCTTATCCCCCTAATGGATTATATAATTATATAATTCTAGAAACCTCTCTATATTATCCCTCCTCTTTAGAAAACTTTAATTCTAGAGTTTCCAAGGAATTTTTAATTCCTTTTTAATCCTCCCACCATTGCCTATTTAAACACACCATCTACCTCCATTACAAATAACTAAGGAATGTGAAAGAATTCCATGCTACATAAATTCATAATTTTATTAATATTTCCATGAATCCATGTAATATAAGATCAAGCCAACATCATTCCAAAAATTTGAGTCTACTTGTATGCAATCCAATCTCCATCTTCAGTTTTTAGTCTTCTTTTTTGTTTGAATCTTGCTTGGGAACATTTAGCTTTAGATTAGAATGTTGTGTTGAATGATTCATTATATGAAATTTTAATATAATGGTTCTCAATTTTAATGGTATATTTTATATTTGGGCATTTTGGATATATATTGCATATCTAAACCATTTTCTCAAGTTTTCATCCAATAAATGCCTTATATGTAATGATCCTACACTGACCAGGTATTCTCAATGGAAGGGGTTTCAGGATCTAGTTTGGCATGAAAATTGAGAAAACCTTAAAAAAAAATGATATAGCTAAGATGAAAAAAAATTACAAGTGAAATTAACTATGGAAAAACTAAAAAAGAGTGTATCATGATTCTAGAGGACTTTGGGTTTGTTGTGCAATCAACAAAAAAATTGAGATGATTATTTTTTATTTAAGAAAACTCAAGCGGAATAAAAATATGAGATAATATTTAGATTTATGAAAATTATTTATATATTTTTATAATTTTCCCCACAAACTATCTATTTTAGATCTTCAACACACGCATTGACTTTCTTGATTATACCGATGGTTGATAAACTCAACAAAATTTCTTGGAACCATATAGCTTATTGAAATTTATCTTTTGATGATGTGATTGATTCTAAAAAAGATTTGAAGTACCTATATTTATCATTGGATCATATTCACCATTTTCATTAAATAAATCAATCAATGAAACTAAATGAACATAAAACTACTATTTTTGGTTGATACAATATTTACAGTATGCTTTAGATTTTCTTGCATCATTTAGCTTCCGCATATGATGTAGCAAGAATTGTATCTAGACTGTCTATTATTATTCCAATATTTAATTATGTTTTATTTCCAAAATATTAATTTTTTATGATGAAACTTATTATTATGTTATAAGGAGGGGAAATACTCATATTCCCCCAAATATTCTAAGAGAAACTCATCTTCTGAGAATTCATCTAATGTTAAAATCTTTTATAAAAATATGTCATCAATGATGTTAGGCTGTATTAATTTTATTTTTCACACATTTTAAACATATTGTGTATATGTAGGTGTTGATTTAAGGAAGCACATATAAAGTTTTAATTTCTCCTTATAAATTTTGAAATTTTCCTTATAACCAAGGCCTTGTTTACCTCTATGATTTAATGCAGGTATATCATTAATAATTACTTGTGCATATTTTCTCAAACCTCATGATTTATATTTTAAATTATTTAATCTTTATGCCCAAATCCATATTTATCTAAATATTTTTATCATGGTCAAAGAGTAACTACAATGGATTATGGTATTGGTAATCATTATGCTGAATAGGATGTCCACACTTCTAAGGAGAGGGTTGCATATGACGTATGTAGTTTCCCATAGGTTAGGTCATTATAAAATGCTTGAATAGTCCCTAATACATAGGAAAATCACACACACACACACACACACACACACACACACACACACACACACACACACACACACACACACACACACACACACACACACACACACACACACACACACACACACACACACACACACACACACACACACACACACACACCCACACACGCACGCACGCACACACACACACACAATAAATTTGAAACATGCATGTAAACTAAATGTAATTCATTCATATCATGAATCCATGGTATTCCAAATAGAATATTTTAGTTAAGATAAATATACATCACCTAACATATCATAGATATTATTATGGGGCCCATAGTGATATCCAAAGTTATTTTACCTAGCACTTTCTAACGTATATTATCAGATCCAAGTATATTCACATACAAATAAGTGAGATCCTTAACCTTTATACCAAGTAGATTAAGAAACGTGATGTTAAAAATGTTAATTCCTAATCTATTATCCACAAAGATACATTTGGTTACTTTATTTAGAACACATACTTATATATATATAATGGAAGGGTTGATCAATAATATGTTTTTTAGGTAAGCATTATTTATCAAACTAATTAAATTCATCTATCCATCATAGTGTATTGATGATAGAAGTGACAAAAAGAGACACTATATTACTTTGTAAAGTTATGCATGTAATGTGACATGAAGGATAACCTTATAAATAAGTGACTTGAGAGGAAATTATAATAGTAAAATTTTACCTAGAGTATTCTTAAATTTCTCAATGACAACATATTCTTTACCTTGATTGTCTATCCTTGTTAGAGGTGCAAGGGGGTTGAGGGGGAACAACTAGAATACCTCCATTTAGTAATACAAGATTGGTTTTCCTACCTATTCATGTTGTAACATCATGGAACATAGAACCAAATATAACCCTAGGGTAATTCATAGGAGTACGATGGAAACTATTACTATTTTCATGACTAGGGGGAGGGAATAAATGAGCCACATGTGCTCTTTAACATCTAGTAATTACTAGAATCAATTTGGATTTAATATTTAAACAATATAAATTATGAAGGAAAGGTAAATATTTTGAATGTTTAATTTGAACCTTAAAAATATTAAATAATTATTTTACCCTTGTGATTACATATTTATTAAATATATGACATATTTTTGGAAAGAACCATGTAATGATTAAAACATAGCTTAATTTTAAAAAGAGAAACTATGTATATCCATTATAGCCATGAAGGATTTATGTAAATCAAAAATCAGGTCTAAAAATTTAGCCTTAAATATAGAAATATGAACCTTAAGGGAAGAAGTATGAAACCTTAAGGAAAACCTATGATTTGATACATTCAATATAAAGATTAGGTTTACCCTATGTTTTATTTAGTGTGATATAATAAAATAAAATTTAAGAATATTCATTATTGTTTGAAATATGTGTAGATTAAATTAGATATAAATGCTAAAGTAGTGTATATTCTAATTATTGTAGTAAACTATTTATGGAAATACATAAATGGATAAGATAACTATCTTATTTCAAGTTTGTGCAAATTTGAAACTATGTGTAAGTTATAATAAGGGAAGAAATAGATAAGGAGTTGTTGGGATCTAGAAACCAATTTTTTTGACCCATTTGGATGAATCTAATATAATTTAGACACCTACAGTAATCATATATGTCTAAAATCTAACAAAAATGTCCATGTAGTTTTTTCCTATCTATTTTAGCATAGGTCATTATGCCTACTTGTAAACCACTATTTTTTACAATATCAGGAGCTCACATTATCTATTGGTCCACAGTTTGATCTCATTTTATTTGAAACTATAACTTTACTTTTGACACTAGTTTTTCTTATAAAAAGGAAGGGAAAATATGTGTTGAGTTAATCAAAATCAACCCAATTAAGTGTCTTAGTTTTTCATACATTTTTGATACTAAAAATAGGTATCAACTTGCACATAGCTCTTTTGGTTAGTTGTATGTACACAATGGTGCTCCTTTATTGTGAATGTAGGATATGATATTTATTTAAACACTTTAAATTAGAAAAAAAATAATTTTATTTAGATTCCGTCAAAATTGGGTAGGACCTATTCATTTTTACTGATTTTTTAGTTGGGAGATTTAGGGTTGTCCCTCTTCATGTGAAAGTGTTTTATTTTGAGTAATATATGTATAATTGATAAATTTTAGATAGGGAACATGATTAGGAATATTGTGTATAGAGAGATGAATCTTTGGGTAACTTGTAAATGTATATTATCACCCATATGAATTATTTTAGTTCTAAAAATGATTGTTAAAGGGTGCACCGATAAATCCACTATAAGTGGAATTTTTCAAATTTGTATCCATTTAAGAGTGATTGGAGGCATAAAAAAATAAATAAATAGGATATGAATATCATGAGACAATTTAATTAAGGTAATAATAAAATTAGTCATAAACTATGTAATTTTCATAGGTGACCAATAACAAATTAGGAAGGCTGAGTCCATAGAAAGGTAAATGACTAGAAAATAGTGTGGGAAAGATTTCTAAACATATAAACAAGTCATGTAAGTTATATATAGTTTAAAAATAATTTTTTTAAGGTGTATAATATTTATTTTAGTGTCTACAACTCAATTAATTATAATCTAGTATGGATTTTTATTCTAGGACTTCATATTATAGTATGATTGTTCAAAATAGTAGTAAGGATGCTTATGTAAATTAAGAGGAGAAAGGGTTTAATTTTTTTTAATTATTTTAATTTAGTGTGATTTAAATAAGATAAAACTAGATACTATTGAGATTACATAATATAATACATGAATACACATATCTGAATTTAAACAAATGATTTGTATTGCGCTAAATATTCATAGAAATGATTATAGGATAGAGTAATTATCGTGTTCACTATTATATTATTTTTGGTTTATGCATAGTTTCCAAGAATAATATCCAATGTATTTTTATTCACCCACATTAAGAGAATCACTATCAAAATATGCCAAGATACTGTAAGTAATGCTCAAACATGTAATGAAAAAATATGTCCACTATCTACTAAAGTTATCTTCTATGTTTTTTATAGTATGTTATGACATACATCTCTACCCATACCTATCAATATAATTCCTATGTAAATTTATATGCTTAGTCCTATGTAAATATTTAATTTGAATTTTTATTTAGATTGACATCGTAGCTCCACTTTTGACACTTTATTATCCTATAAAATTAGGTTTCAAAGGATAGGTTGGAAGGTCTCAACCAAACCCAACTATAAAATCAATAATTTCCTATGTTATGATAATATGAAGAGAAATAAAACTACATAGTTATCCCACCTATGTGAATGTGTGTTCAATAGTGATTTACTAGATGTAATGCAAGCTATTGGATTTCAACACTTGAAACATATGTAGATTGGTGCTTGATGTAGGTGTTCATACTTAGATCAACAAGTATTAAATTAAGTGGTTTTTGTATTTTGATTTTTATGAGATCATCTCAAGGATTTACAGATGTATTCATTAATATACACATAGTTTTTCACATGAGCTCAAGATAAGAATAGATTTAGGGTTAGTGTGTATACATAGGTTACTCTTTAGGTAATTGACATTCAATAAATAATGTGAAAAATGTGTAGGATAACATAAGGGAGGATTTTTAATTTTTAATATAACATTTTGAATAAATTTGGAAATTATATTGAAGGCATAAACTACCAACAATCGACAACATTTGACTATTATTAACATTGTCCAAGAAGGAAGAAATAGTAATATAGAAGGTGGTTAAATTTAGGACCTAGTGTTATATGACAATGAAAAGAGGTGACCATTAACATCTACATTCAAATAAATATTTATAATCTTATTCAAGAATCCCATGGTCTAATTTTATACCTTTCCTGCCATTTTCATGTAGTATGAATCCTGCCCAATACACAAAACCACTAAGTATTCTATCATTTGTCATACTTTAAATATTTATAAAGCTAGAGTGCCAAGTCAGTTAGAAGTTTTTACAATCATATTTATAATTTATTATATATCTTTCTAGTCTATATTAATTTACAAATTTTATCTTATCAAGGGGTAACATATCACATTAATCCAAAATAGGGAATAATATATTGAAAACAAATACTTTATTAAGAATAAAAAAACCATAGGTTAACTTTAGGTTTTATTAATCTATTTTATGTTTTGAAATATTTGTATATAAAATTTATTTTCATTTCTGATTTCTGATTATCCCTACTAAAGATAAGCTTTTTCATCTTTTGTCCCTAGTCTTCTACATACTTGCATTTTTTCATTTTATGCCACATAGTATGGTTAGTTCCTTTTTCACTCTAATAAAAATTGATATATTAATTGGTTTAGATATTGATAATAATGATATTCGTTTGGTTTTGTATAAATTTTTTAAATCAAATGCAATGGACATTCATTATGATTCCCCTTCTTTTGATACTGAAATTATCAATGAGTATGTGCAAATGGATGACTATGTTAACATGCCTAATGTTTAACATGTAAAAATAATTTTAATTACATTAATTGGTTAGTTATTAATCAATTTAAATTGTTATCAAATTTTTGAAATAGAATTCACCAAAATCCTTGAAAATGGACAAGGTTTTACAATTAATCTTAGCATCTAAAGCAACATGTAAAGATAAGGTGGTCATATCAGAATAAAAAACATATGATAATTTTCATTTTATTAGTAAAAATTTTAGAGTTATTAATTTCACCATGTGTGGTCACATCTATGATTACTATTATGCTTATGTATAGATGTTCGTTTACACATGTCTTGCCCATAGAAAGTGTGGAGGACACATAAGGGTTTTTTAGATTACCATGAGTATTTTTACAATACTAAACTATTAAAATCCTAAAATTACTACACATATTACATTATAAAACTCAGCTACTACATAATCCCTTGATCCAATGGTTTTAAATTTTTAGATTAAGGTGCTAGAGTAAGAGAAAGGTACCTCTATAACTAGTCATTCTACATGCTTTGATTTACAATCGATTAGTCCTAGATATTACATTATATTATGGTAAATGTAAAATAGTGTAATACATCATATCTTTCCACACAACATACTTCTATTATGCATCCAATAATAAATTATAGACCAAGTTGTTTCCACACAATTTTAATATTTTTATTTACAATGGTTTTATGATATACGATCTCAATTAGTAAATAAATTCAATCCATTTTTGGATGTTCTT